>JARHVA010004730.1:1295000-1310000 GCA_037957365.1 Torreya grandis | reverse complement strand
CTACCTTAGCTTAGGTTAGTTGGTTTAGATTAGTTGGAGATAAAGCAAGGTAGATATGACCATATAGAGAGAAGATGTAGCCACCAATAAAGATGGGTACTTATGAGATATGGGCATGGCAAGCCTTAATAAAGGAGAGAATTATGCATCTAGATATAGTGATGTAGATTACATAGGCACATATAGCAACCTTGACCTAGTTACCATAGGCACATATAGCAACCTTGACCTAGTTACATCACCCACAAATTGCCCAAATCAAAGTTTTGACACCAATTCTTGTGATCCACACTTATAATATTTAAAAATAATGTAAAGATCAATTCAACACAATCGATATTTGTGGATCAAGATTTCCAAATATTCAATATATGCAGAATACCATTAACGTAGGGAAACACCATATAATACTCTTTTAGGAAAGAATAACTCCGCAATGTCTCTTTTGGGCGACAACCTCCAATATCCTCTTACAATAGAAGACTCAATTCTTACTTGATATGTTTAAAGTGATAATCATCTCCGTTATATAGACCTCTAATGAAAGGGTAACATCCTAATCCTAATGTAGGTTGACCATTACCCAAAACACTAATTCCACAAGTTACTCCATTATCTTAATATATTAGACCCATTTAAATAACTAAGGGGGATGTGTGCCACATTTAAGAATATCCATCAACCCATATACATTAATATATCATATCCCTAGGTACATAGAAATTCTTAAGTTAAATGTTAATGGAAAAAGATCCCCTTTTCGTCATATCAAATTGTCTTATGTGTTATGTTTATACTTTGTGCACGATGATAAATTATTGATTTTTTCCCCTAGAAGCCTTATGTTCTATGCCTTATATTAGTTTTATGTCCTACCATAGATATTATTACCCTCCATTTTTTGGTTGATAAATTCTTATCTAAAATTTCAATCAACATTAGGTAAAAGGTCACATTTTCACAAATTTCTCAACTAAAAAGGAATTAATAAAAATGTTAGTGATTTAACTTTCAAGGGTTATAGAGTTTAAGCCCTAGGTTATTAAAGGGTTTGATTAAAATAAATCAAGATATAAAACATGAAATAATTAAAACTATTAGTTTTTGAAATAATTTATCTAATATGATGTTTCTAATAATAAAAATGACATAAATAAGCACTTATCTAGAAATTGACTAAGATGAAGGATCTAGAACTACAAATTGGTACATGAGATGGTATAAGTGTCATAAATAATATCTAGGTGTCAAAAAACCTCTTGAATAATAGTTTCATATCTTGGAAAATAGTGTTTTGATACTAGTGTCCAATTTTAGTGCAAAATTCCCCCTATGCAAGAACTAATATTTATTTCTAGGATCAACTTTGTATCACTTTGCTAGGCTTATTATTATGAGGACAAACCCTACTTTCTTTTTTGAGATCTATTTTCATAGATCTTTTATGTAAACCCTAGAACTATATGTGGCTAGGGTATTTGATTGGCACAAGTGGCAAAAGTGTGGTGTTATCTAGGTAGGATAGACACCTTCAACACCCTATTATGATAAGAGTTTCCTATATACAAATACTCTAAGGAGGGATCAAGCCTGATGTAGTTCTTCCCACCCAAGTGCTAGTGAAGTACAAGATAATCTAGTATTAATGCCAATTTGAGTCTTTTGAATGGGTCTTGTGACTATAAATCTATGTATTATGAGTTTAAGATGGTTGTAGATGACTATACATAAGCTGGGAGGAATATGGATTAATATTATTGATTATGCATAATTTGTTCTGAGCTTGTTTGTATGTATTTACATCTGATTTTGATATAGTAACTAAAAGGTTAAAACTCATGTATATATACTAATTTGGTACTTGTGCAAGGTTTGAAATATGTCTAGGCCAACCTTATGTTTCTTTGGGATTAAACATATATGTATTGGTGATGAAAAGAGGGAAAGGGTCAGTAGTACCCAACTGGGACACTAGTGTGGGGTGTTAGTATTAAAATTATGATGCTAATGTCTAGGTGGAATAACTTAAGGCACTAGGGCATGGATGCCTAAGGGAGGGTATTATAATAATTTTTATATGTCTAGGAAAGATTAAGGCCCACATGAAAGTTGTATAAATGTATACATAGGCCCTAAGATAGGTTTATCGATAAGTTAGGGATAGGTCATTTTAAGTAGAAATATTGGCACTCAAGTGACATTTTAGATGAATAAATTCCCCCCTTTATTCTATAAATGAAACAAAGAAAAATGAATAGGATAAAGTGAAAGAAATGTACATATACTTGCCTAAGAGGAAAAGTCCATGAATATGGATCTCAGTATGTGAAGTGTGTTACATAACATGTCATAAAAATGAAACATGCATATATTATTCCTTACTTAAGATATATCAAAAGCAAATAAAAAACTAGGTAAAGACATAAGATAGAGGAAATTAATGAATAAACATCACTAAGTACATGAATCAATGTATAAACATGGTGAAATCATATGTGTGTGTATCTAGTGATAAATCAGTTAAAAGGCTAGTTTGAGATAAATGACATGCTCAATTCCCATGTGTGGGCGTATCTATAACTCATGATGGATTTGTATTCATCATTGCCAACCCTTTTTTAGTAGATCATGATCTATGATTAGATTGTATTAGACTAATATCTTTTTGAACCCTCTTATGTAGGTGTCTTAATAACTCAAGTAAACTATGACTCCATCATTTCCTACCCATATGTAGTAGATGCATATGTAACTAAATTGTGTAATGTAACTAAAGTTGTATGACTATAACTAAAACTATATATTGAGTTCATCATGCCCCCATTTATAAAAAATGAGGAACCTTGTTCAATTTTGGAAATTATGCTATAAATTAAGCATTCAACTTGATCAAAATGCATTATTGAATATCATTTTTTTATCTAACTTACATTGACATGTTACTACATAAGATTTATTTGATTTTATATAATTTTTATAAAATTTGGCTCATATATTTCCATCTTATAGGATAATGGATCTTCATTATAATGACAAAATGTTCATAGGGTTTATGTTTCAATGTTAATCTGACCCTAAGTTGGATAACTAATTTGGTACCATTTGAATCCAAGTTTAAATAACGACCAAAACCTTAGTCTAAATTTATTTATCCTAAGGTATTATTGAAATAGGTTCATATTTTTGATGGGTCATTTTATTACTTTTTAGTCTTAGTTTAATTTTAGCCTAAGTCTTGATCAAGTTTATTAACTCATTAAAACTTTAGTCTAAGAATATGATAAGTCTTTATATATCCTAGACCCTTATCCTTTGATTTTATTAATCATAGATACAAATCAAATACATAGATACCAAGTGTTGAAAACTTTCTCAATCATATCATAGATCAATGACATGCATATGATTGCCTGAGTCAATAAGTCAAAGTTCCTTAGATCAAAGATCAATGGTTCATGTTCATATGTACAAATCTTGATAGACAATCTGCATTAAAATTTGGGGTCAAAAAGTTAATATCAAATATCAATGATGCATATTCAATCATGTAAATGAAGATCTAATGGTGAACATGAATTCAATATGCAAAAAGATCTTGAAATAGAATGCAATAGTGACATGTGTCATACTCACAATGAATTAGATATAAATAAATTAACCATAATTGATTAGATGTATAAATAGTAGATCAATGGTCTATGTTTGCACATATTATTTTTAGATTAATGGTGCATGTTTAACTATAAATATCAAAGATCGATGACACACATTCAACTAATTAGATAGGGATTGATAGTGTAAAGCTAGTCAAAAAGTCAAGACCTTAGATTGTATGAAAGGATAACACATGGAATCAAATCATTAATTGAATAATGATTGTGAGTAGAGTACATAAGAAGCATGTGGAGCTACCAAGTGATAAAATCTCATCAACCCAAATCAAATATCAATGGTTGTGGTAAAAGTCAAGGCCAAGAGACTCCTAAGGATATCGACATAGCAAATTTAATCAAATTTCTAGTTGGTATAAGATGATGACACATGTCCAAAATGAAAATGGTCACATTTTAAAAATACATAAACATCATGGCAAGGGGATGTCACAAAGGTAGACATGTCAAATCAAAAGAATATGTGGACTTGAGCATGAAAAGGTATAAATATGAGATCCAAATATGATCTAAGTCACCAAAGAACATATGTTAAACTCACTTTCACACATAAAGCTTAGTTAAACATTCAAAAATATAATTTATGAATGTATGTAAAATCCCTAAATTATTCCTAGATTCAATGTTTGAGGTGAGAGAGTTGAATTATCATTTACAAGAGAAAAATTTAATCAAGATTATAGCAATAGAAACATAAAAATATAATTCAAAGAAAATAGTTGAACTATACCTATCATTAGATGCATAAGGATAATTTTTCAAGGATACAAAGGTTGTAGCTTCATCATTAAAGACTAGAGATAATAATTTCTCAAGTTTTTCTAGACAATTGAGAACTAGAGGATTTTGACTAATGAAGAAGAGAAGTTACTCCCAGTGAAGAGACTCTGTGATGACATAGTGGCAATTTAGATGATTGGAATTCATTATTTTTCCACCAAACTAGAGATACTACACTATATCGATGTCCTGAGTCCCATTTTTAAAAATGCTAAAATTGACAAGGGCATGTTGATTCATGAACTTAGTTTAAGGAAAATTGCAATATATCCCCTATTTATTTTGAATCTTATTAAAAATTACCAAGGGCCTAAATAGACTTGACCTCCATTAATACTTGGGACCAAAAACATACCATGATGGACATATTAGCAAAATGGCTAGAAGAAGGTAACAAGGTCATTATTGATCCAACAAAGAAAATTGTTGTGAGTTAATTTAGACCTAGATTTTGAATGGTCATGACTATTTTAAACAAGTTATATGGATTTATACATATGACACATGCAAAAACTATATGGGTACTTGTGGTATATTTCATTATTGAAGAAGTGGTGGTTTCTCCTCTAGGTGAAATTATTAGCTTCTACCTTAGTAGACATATTTATGATATTAAAACAAATAAGAGGACTAATTTTTACATGATGTTTTATTTGTTGAATTCCTTATGTGCCACAACCAAAATCCCTAACAAAATAGAGTTATATCTCAATGGTAACCATACTATGTCCCACTACTATTCCAATTTGCATATTTATAAATATAAGGATTGTATCTAATTTATATGTGACTGTATTTACCTTACTTTGAGTCTTGATGGTATCCACATGATGAGGATAATCTCTTTAATCAAGAAATGCATTGATAAAATGTCAGAAAAATGGATATATCTTGATTGGATATTTATAATAACTAAAATAACCCAAACTACCCCTTTCAATCTACTAGTTCATGTGCCTAACAAGTTGGCAGAACAATAAATTATATACCAATTATTCATTGGGATAGATGGAATTTGAAAGACTAAGAGAAAGGGACTTCTACATAGTGTTCCCATGATAAATGTTAGAACCATTTTCAATAAATGGGATGACATTTAATTTTCTTCAAAACATAGGCTTTCCTTCAACCTATTGCTATATACCTAGGGATATGATATATTAATGTATATGGGTTGATGGATATGCCAACATGTGGCACTCATAATGGGTAACCTCCTAATACCAATGTAGGCTGACCATTACCCAGTTCACTAATTCTACAAGTTAATCCATTATCATAATATATTAGACCTATATAACTAAGGGGGATGTGTGGCACATGTTGACATCTCCATCAACCCATATACATTAATATATCATATCTCTAGGTACATAGTAGGAACAAAAAAACCAATAAGAAAAAAATAAGTGAGGTGTTCACTGTCTTGATTAAGATAACTCCACCTTTCATGTCTAGTGTGGAAATCATCCCTAGACATAGTATGAGGTTCAAGTATCCCCCTTGTCATATAAAATATATAAATAAAATAACTCACCATGAAAATGAAAAAGCCTAACACAAAGAAAACAACATTAAGGACAAGATCAACATATTATATTAAATTATATGTGAAATAATAATTTTTAACTATTATGAAAACCAATATAGACTCATGAAAAAAAGGCTTAGGTATCGCATCATGTATTTTGATTGGATCGAGAATCAAACATTCAATTTTGGCTATAATGAGAACTAATCTAGACACAAAGTGAGTTATAGGCTTCCAAGATAAAAATTACTCAATTTAGGTTCCATAGATCCCCACTTCCATTTGAAGACCAAAGTAATGGGAATCAACCCAAAAATTAGCAAATTGTAAAAGGATTCCATAGGAAATCCACTAGATAGTCTAGAAAATGATTCCTAAGGGAAACCATAAAATAGTCTAGAAAAGGATTCCATAGGGAATCCACAAAGCAAAAAAAGATGTATTTCTCATTAAATACATGATATAACCTAGAGAATGATTCCATATGGAACCCACAAAGCAGTCTATTAAAATGATCCATAGGGAACCACCAAAAAAAGAGATGAAGGATTCCTTCAGGAATCCATGAGCCAACCTAGAGAAATATTCCACAAGTAATCCATGAAGTATCCTATAGATGGATTCCCCAAGGAATACATGAAGTAGTCCAAATAATCTTTTGAAACATCCATAATAAGATCTACTAATAAAAACCAATCCAAAAAATTTACTGCCCTTGTTACTGAAAGCTAGATCTTGAATATTCATGTACATGAGAGGAATTTGGCTTAATCTTATGAATCCTTCATCTTGATTGAATTTTATCCCTTTTATAAATTCCTTATAAAATCTATATTGGGACCCAAATATAACCATAAACACAAAATTCTTGAACTTTTTATTCAACATTAATGACTAGAGAAATTCCTAGGATATGTTTCTCTCTTACTTTCTCAACCCATCTTTCATGAGAGAAATTAGACCATATATGGAAAAATACAATACATACTTAATATTATTTATAAAAATATACCCATTTCTTTAAAACCATCTCATCTTCAGCTTGTTTCTTCTAATTTCCTAAAAGATAGACCCCTTTCTTGAAACCCTGCCAAAAGGAGATACCCATTGATAAGAGCCATAAGCACTCTAAAATAATAGATTATTAAAAACGTGATTATGACACAAATCGATGATTTGATAAAATTTCATGGTAATTAATTAAGGGTAAATCTCTCTTTCACTCCTTATATTAAAAGAGATGTGCATGACCATGACAAAACTTAAGGTGATTGTATTCACCCGAGTCATTGAATGATTAACCATCTATCCATAGGGAACTAAGATAAACACCTCAACAATATTTATATGTTTAGCCTTCATGAAAAACTAGATTAACATCCCCCTCCAATCCATATGATCAACTTTATCTAGAATCCTATCACCTACACCATATTTCTTCCCAAATGAGGGACTAGAATCAATCTCAAGAAAACCACACTAGAAAGATTTGTGATCCAAATAATACTAGCCTTTTACCTTCCTAACTATGCCTTTCAAGATATAATCCACTAGGTAAAATATAAATAATATGACATAAACATAAATTTAACACCATTAGACTTTAGATCCTCCTCAAAATGAACTAAAATTCTTCCAAAATAAAGACTTGCATCCTAATATTTCTCCAAGAAATAGGGATGCCAACAACTTACCAAGAATAGATATAGATCATTCCCAACATCACCATCATTGTATTCCTCCTACTCATCTCTAAAATTTTAAATTTCTCTCCCACTCCCTTTCCAACTCATTCTTTTCATCTCATTTTAGGTTTAAAAACCATCATTGTTGTTTCCTAACATTCCCAAAATTAAAAAAAACTTAGGACCATGAGACTTTGGCTAAATTTACACTAAGATTCTAATTGATTGTACATTTATCTCTATATTTATATGTATGTATGTATGTATGTATGTATGTATATATATGATTTAAACATATAATGGATGATAATGTGTTTTAAAAAGGTGAAAATGAATGTTCAATACAAAAAATGAATGTTTAATTTATAGTAAAGGGATATGCCTTGTTTCATGGAAAATTTGTGCATATAGTATAGTTTTCAATAAATGAATTATCAACACTTTTGAGGAAATATTTGAAATACTAGGTCAAAGTGTAGGGGGAAAACAATAGTTTAATATTTTCTATAATATGTGTTTTCAACCAAAATATATGATTATATGAAATCACCCTACTAGGTAGATTTGTCAGTCTTCAAAACTCTCTTTCAACACTATTTCATGAATAAATTAGCACCATAAATTAAATTTAGATAATGATAAAAACATTCATGGATGAATCCAAATATAATTGTAAAATAGTATCTCAATATTCTCAGTAAAAATTTGTCAATCAAGATCTATGGCTTCAAAAAATTGCCTTATCAGGTAGATTTGATAGTTTTTGTACTCAATCAAATAAATTTATTTCAAGTTAGATAATATTAATTAAATATATAAAATATTATTTAAGGACATAAATATTTATTTAAAGCTAAATAATTATATTTAAATCTACAAAATATTATTTAGAGTCATAAAATCTTATCTAAAGATCATCCAAAGTTGGAAGAATAACTCAACTGAAGTTATTCTAGGGAAGCTTATCTAGAGTTAGAAAAAATTATCTAAAGATCATATAATTTTGGAATAAAAATTCAACTAGAGTTATTATAAGGTGGATATTAGTCACTTTAGTAAATAAAACATGCAATTTGGATGAATTTAATGCTTGTTTTTATTTACTTTATTTTTTGTAATAGGAATAAAATTAGAAGTACAGTTAACTTTTTATGTGAACTATGAATTAGTGGGTTTGGTCCACTTACATTCATTAAAAATAATTTATATTAAACCTATTATTATTATTAGTTATTTGTAAGAAAATTTTCAAACTTGATAAATCATTGTTTGATGTTCTATGAGTTTATTCATGTTTCTTACTTTCTCAAATGATAGTTTAGTTTAGTGTGATCACTAAATGAGATTTATTTTATTAATTATGATTTTTTTAAACTGAGTAATTAATTAGTGTAATTATTTTTTTGGTATAAATCTTTTTTTTTCAATTATTATGAATGAATGTGATTTTGTACAATTCATTATGATTAATTTATCTTACAAGGTGACGTTATAGATATGTATTCACAACTATTAATATTAAGACTCTCTAATGTGTTTATGTATGTTTGAGTGAATGTTAAATTTAAAAAATATTGGATAATTTATAATAAATATTATAAAAGTGTTTATTTTAGATAATAATATCTTGATAGGACATTTGAAACCTTCTTTTTTGCCTAACCCTTCCCCCTTTTTGATGTTTTTAAATTAGATTCAAATTGTCTAATATAAACACATTTTGAATATTCATCATTACATTAAAAATAATTATGTTAGGTAGGATTAATTTTATTGTAAGTAATAAATTTTATAATAGGTAAGAACCACATTCCTCAACCACACTATTCTAACACTTGGTTGACTATAAAATTGCATACCTATAACTCATTCGATGGGTTACATTTTTTGATCCAAAAATGAGATGGTGAAATTTCATCACCAATTAGAGTGGGTACACAAACTTGTGTCAACACTCATAATCTAAATGATTATGTAATATATCATTCAATTAAACTTATTATTCGGCCATCGATTCTTTTTGGAAATTGTTTGAATATATTTTTTTCATAGATTGCATGGTTTACGTGGTTAAGCAAAAAATTGTGGCTTGCTTTAGGAGTTAAAATCAAAGTATTAATATCCACATAAGTATGAATACAAAAAATATATGCTTGAGAAAAATTATGAACCAATTTGTTTTTTTTTAAAAGTAATTGATATGGTTGATTACCTTAAGGAGAAATAAAATAATTATCAACACCAATTTTATAAGGAATATTTATAACAACCTAAGTTGAATCAAAAATAAAATAAATTTGAGATATATACACATTAGTGTTGCTATGATAGGGGAACTTATAAAAGGTAAAATATTAAAAGCATTCAAATTTTCATTATTAGTTTCTAATTTTTTTTACATAGCTATATTTTATTTAAATATATTTTTTTCATGTATTTTGATAGACCCAATATTGCTTTCATTTTCACTAGGGTGTTTCATAATATGTTTTAAAAATACAAAAATTGTATCTTCCCTTTCTTTCTCTACTTTAAAATATTTCATATTTGAGATATATTAGAACCATTATCATTTTATATATTATAATTTTAATTATTTGATTCAATTTCATTATATAATTATAATTAAATTCATCCACATAATTTTTTAGACAATAAATTTTGGTATTACATGCTTTGAAAAGTCATTCTTGACCTAACTTCACTTTACATGGCTTATGAGTACACATATGGTGATTTCACACCCTTCACTTCTATACGCATGCTTTTTATAGGTCAAACCTTCCTATTTTTGTAATCAATTACCTACATGAATTCCCTAGTTTGTGCCCAACATGTTCAATATCTTACTCAAAATGTCTTTATATAATTAGATAAATATTCTTGCCTTTCAAATGAGTCCATAAAACTCAAATTCATGTGGAATTATAGAGGTGTGTAACTTTGATGAACCCATCACCATACCAGTAAAAGGTCATTTTTTAAATTTAAATAATCTTTATGGGTTAACCTACACGTTTCACATGGTGGTGGTGTGAGAAAGTACATAGATATACCCATACAAATAAATAACACTTCTAAGCCTATTTCCATATCTAACATTATCTATCACTTCTGAGGAATAAATCCATACACTTATATAGATTCAAAGGGACTACCCTATAATTCCCAATTAAGAAATTAGTAATAAGAATTAGGCCCTACCTAAGTTTGAATAACATAATCCATGACAAATATACCATTTATGAAATTTCAAAAATTATATTACATGGTGCATTCATGAAAGGATAATCATTACACATATATACCTAATGGGGAGAAATAAATGTGGTTTGACTTCCCTCTTCATAATATTAGTTATGTAGGAAGCGATTTTCCATTTGTTAGGGATTGTTTAAGGCCATCTCAAGCCACCTTATTTTCATTTTGTAGGCATAAAAATAATATAAAAAGTAGACGTAGGATTTCAAATAGAAGGAGAGAAGTTTATATCAAATCATTGGCTAGGATATTTTGGTTTCATCAAATGCATAGATTCGATAAGCAAGAGTAAGCTATTGCATATAAAATTATTGTAAGTAAAAAAAAAGAGAATATTTCAAAAAAATAGAGGAAGCATTCAACACAGTTACATAGATTGAATAGATTACAAAGAGGTATAAAATTATGAGAGATAAAATGTAACTCTTCCATGAATGATCACAAAGGCTTATAATAGGCATGTAAATCGCAAGTCAACAATGACCAATCAAGAAGTAACATCCACTAGCCAATGATAAAAACAAAAATAACTCCTTAAATCTAAGAACACCTAAGCAAGGTAACTCAAGTGGAGGAATAGTCAAAATAAAAAATACAAGGAAAATAAACACCTACACTAACACACCCCCCATAATAATAGCTTATGTGGATAGAATAAATGAGTCTTGACAATAAGGCTTGATGAGGTACCCATGTACAAAATAACTCTCATAAAGTGGAGAAAAGGAAAAACTTGTATAAAAAACTCCCCTCTAAAATAAATAAAAAAATAAGAAAAGGATAAAAAACCACACTAGAAGCTACAACTACCTATAGCCACCCTGTATCCTTCAAAGGAGCTCTTTGCAGTGACTATGGATTAGTAGTGGATGCAGTGAAGAGTGAATAATCTTGGAATAGTGAATGTGTCTATCAAGTCCCTAATGGATCTCCAATGAAGGTATCATCCCTATACAAGGAACCATTCTCTTCATTCATAGTATATTGGCCAAATGCTCCATGTAATGATGAAGTATCTAAAGTAAAAACAAAAAAAGAATGTTGAATGTCTTGTAACTAAGAAGAAGATTGTCTAATATCTAATGATTCATGAATATAATTGCCTACTCTCTATAATGTCTCAAGTAAACAAAAAGTGGGTGACTCAACAAATAACTCGTCAATATATATAAGGTGACAATTATATGGTGGATGTGTGTCCCCATCACTATCTTAGTCATCATTGATAGATGAAAATTCCTTAATATTACATATAACGTCAAGCTCATAAATATCATCAAGTCTAAGTGACTCCAAATAAGAATAATTTTAAGGATATTCAAGGATAAAGTGTGATAAGGTATATAGTTGAGTCTAATTATTAACCAATCTCACTACCAAATAGTATCGATGTGTAACTATCTAACATACACTAAATCTAGAGTGAACTTAACTTGTATTCGTAGACAAAGATGAGTAATATAGTAAACTAATATGATATTAGTTAAAAGTGAGGGAAAACTAATAAAATTGATGAATGTTCCTCCACTAAACTCCATAGACCCTATCCCAAAAAATTATGAATAAGTGTCATCACCCAAGTGAATAGTGGACATGTCACATGGTCCTAACTAAGTGAACTGAATATGTGATGAATCCATGTGATGTGATGTTGTAGAATCAATTACCCATATATGATTCAATGTTATAATTGAATTTAAGGCCCTAATCCTCACTTTATTATCACTTTTTTTATTTTTCCTTTTCTTTACCATTATCATTTTCCTTGGAGGATATTTCGGTTGACAAAGATGGTTTGATAGACTTAAGAATACCTATATTGTTTTTCTCAGGAAGGATTTTTAGATGGTCAATTTGATTTTATAGAAATTTTATTTCATGATTATTGTCATTGTAAAAACCACACTTTATCCTCTCTTTCATAGTCTTAACATTTGATGAAGACATCTCATTAGTTGATTTGGTGGTGGGTTATTTCTTCTTTCTCTCATGATCCTTTTTATTTTATTTCTTCTATTTTAAAGACTTTTAGTGTCATGTCTTTAAAATAGAACATGTGTTTTAGTTGATTTTAATGCACTAATTTGATTTTGTTTATCTTTTTCCTAAGTTAAGTCATCAATAAACTCATCAAAGGATGACATAGTCTATGAAGTACCAAGTGCTATCTTGGTTTCATGAAAGGTGTAGATGAAAATAGAATAGTCAGGATCAAGTTTTACAAGGATGGAATGAATGAGATATGAATCCTTTTTATCAATTCCACATTCTTTTAGTCGTAATCTCAATGATTTTAACTTGGTGAAATAGTCCTAAATTGTGTTAAAATTACTAGGGCTAAGACTAATCATCTCATTTTCTAGTTCATGCCCTCTCATTTCATCAGATTTCCTATAATGTTATTCTTGGTTATCCCATACTTCCTTGGGTTTTTTGGTTAATTCAATGTGAAATAACAAATTTAGTGAGATAGAAATATAAAAAACCAAAATCTTCATTACACTTGTCCAACCCTTTTTCTTTATCTATATATGGTTCAATTTGGATATCCATATTTATCCTATAGAGTTTCTTATTTCTCAAATTGGGTGACATGGCAAACTTCCATTCATGATAGTTGAAGGTGTGAAAAAATTAATTAAATTAGAATCCATTGTAGATAATGTGGGTTTATTTGAAACAAATTGAATAAATTTAAATAGAAGGAATCAACAAGATATAACCCCCCTTAAAATTATGCTTAACCCTCTTAGATTTTGGCACTTTATATTTTAGTCCATTTTACAATGAAAATAGGACTAATTCATGGGAAATGAAAAAAATAAACTTTTGAAAAATATGGTGCTCAATTTTAAGCTACCAATTAAAAGTTATTACACTATTTATTTCCTGTAAATAAAGCTAAATTAATTAAAATTACACTAAAACTTTTTTTAAAATACCATTTAGAAAAAAAATCTAGCCTTCCAACCACTTATTATAATTATAATTTAACCTTAGACCTCTCTAAATAAACCCTAAGAATTATCCAATTATTCCACCACTGGCATGTGTTTCTCAATAGACAAAAACTCTTCTTTAGGGCAAAAATACAAAATCTAGCTATTAAATAAATACCTTAAATATGCATAACTTTTACTTTCTAGGTTAGAATTAATAGACTTAAATTTCATAAAGAAACTAGGGTGTTTCCAAGATAAATATACATTGATGCATATGAGAGGTGAAACTGATGTCTCCACCATGGGAGAGATGCACAAGCTATGAGATATATAATGGAGGGAAACTACTGCTAAAGGAGATGAAATCCTAAGAGAGAGGATTGAAAATTGATGCCATAATTATGTAGGCTTGAGTTTAGGCATAACATCTCATGAAAACCCCTTGTAAATGGATATTAGGTGTTACTACTAGGTTTGATCATCTCACATGATGCCACTAAGGGAATGGCTTGATAATCTGGCAGAATAAGAAACCTAATTACCTATTCTTCAAATAGATATCCATGATTCCATGGTAGTGTGTGAAGAATCACTTTTTTTAACATAAGTCTACAGGTCATCCTTCTAACTTAATTTAAATAGGATCAATGTCATGCTTTTAATACAAGCAAGGAACAAATCTAGACATTCAATGACATGTTTCTAATTTGGAATCTAGATATGACTTATAGGTATACTTTGGAGAGCAAGGTCTTCCCTAAAATTATATAAGAACACAATTGAAGAGATTTATATCTCAAATAAACTAGACTTAGTGACACATATGTAAAAACAAGACCCTTTTTAAAAAAATAAAAAACTCAAAATGTTAAAACATAACAACAAATACAAAATCAAATAATCTAAACCAAATTGGCACTCTGATACCATATCAAAGCATTGGCTAGGATCTTTTGGTTCCATCAAATGCACATAATCTATAAACAAGAGCAAATTATTGCATAAAAAAATATTGTAAGTAAGAATATTGCAAAAAAAAATAGAAGAAGTGTTCAACACACTCAGATAGATTGAATAACTCACAAAGAGGTGTAAAAATAGGAGAGTAAAATGTAAATCTTCTATGACTA
>JARHVA010004730.1:1087500-1290000 GCA_037957365.1 Torreya grandis | reverse complement strand
TGTTATTATTTTTTATTAGACTTATCAAGTACAAGGGTATTTGACATGTTTTTAGGATGCCTTAGGTTGCATAATATTTGTAAAATATCATCTTTAGTACATAATTTATCAAGTATATACATGGAAGTAACAAGGTCATAGTTTTAGGTATTTCATATGATTATCCTATTTATCTATAATAATTTACTCCTCCACCCTCACCATCATTACAATTTTTTATTCAATTTAATTAATTTATTTATAAGTAGTCATTTATTCAACTTATTTGAGTTCATTCTATGAAGTTAGCTACTTCATCTATTTAGGTTCATTTTACATAAATAATTTTCATGAAAATTATTGAATTTGCTATAAAACCTATATTTCAATGCCCATTACATCAAAGAGTTGTTTAAGACTCAAAGCAGTCATTATCTAATTAATCACACCATAAATTAGTGTTATAAACACCTAACCATGTTTCTTAGTGAGCATAATAACATGTTTATCTTACTATTTACTAAAATCCACATGATAGTATGTTCCCTATAGTTAATCAGAATATACATTATCCTATAACTCATGAGGATGATTAAAATATAACATGTTTTTCATATTTAGATATAGATGCATATAAATATTATCGCTCATGATAAGTGACCATTCATGTGTTAGATACATGACTTACATGTGACAATCTCATTGATTAGATAATTGGTTAGAATTTTATCATAAGACAAATATTTAAAAATAAAATAAAACATATTAAAATAAAACTCAAGATCTAAGCATGACATGCTTACTAGTTTACAGTTTTGATATATATTATTTATCACATGTTTGCTGGATTGCATATCCTTTTTCATACACACATATATTTCATGGTATATATGATTTTTATGTAACAAATACAAGTATTATATGATGCATGGTTATGAAGATGCAGTAAATTGAAATATTCAAGGGCCATGCCAATGCTAGGGGCAAATCCTTTCATAAATTACATTTTTACATGTGTTTAATCTTATTTTAATTTGAATGAAATATGTACTAATATAACTAAACTATTTAAATATAAATTATATAAAATATAGATATGATAAATAAATATATAAAAATATAATATGATAGAAAATGTTACAAAATTTAGAATGTATTAAAATTATTAAATGTGTTTAAGGATGTGAAAATCTCCCTAAAAAATATTTAATTATAATTATGTAGGATTATTGTGACTATAAACTATGTGAAATTTCCTGTAGATACTGTGACATCAAATAGTAATAATTATAAGTTTGTTGGGACAAGTCCACAAGAGGAATTAAGGGGTACACTATAATTGCATCTTAGTTGACTGTGTGCCTAATTTTTTGATTTTGGCACATGTGATAGTCTGTAAGGGTTTGGTCATTAAATTTGTGGCTTACTTTTAGAAGACTTGAAAAATTTAAAAACTTACGTTCTTCAAAAGAAACATGATATAAATAAAATTTGAAAAGGGTTGGAACAGGGTTAATGGAATAGCTAAGCTAGCCTCCAAAACCCCTTATGACTAATCACTACCTACATAACCCAAATGGGTCTTAGGTTGATTTGGTTTTCCCTCTTAGGGTGATTTTGTGATCTATGATTATAAAATTATATGATTATTGATATCATATTGATTTAAATTATTGATAATGGATGACCTCAAACTATGATATCAAATATTTATAATTGGCCAATGATTATTACAATGCAACAAAATTGTAATTGGAATAAATAATGCTCTTTTCCTCAATGTGTAGTATAATTACCAAGTAGTTACTAGGTGTGTCAAGTATTTTAATATATGTGTTATTATAAGGGAATCCTTGGGATAATTTCCCTAATAAAATATAAAATATGAATGAGAGATATCTTATATAATGTCTCAATTTGAAAAAATAACCATTAGAGCCTGGGGGCAAGGTTACACTAGTGAACAAGGATACAAACCAACCTATCATGGAATTATCCCAAGAGACAAAAGACTATTGGTATAGGTCTGACAAGATTATGTAAGCTAAATAGGGATGAGTGTTTCTAAAATTATAATGTCTATATGAGGTTTCTATTATTTTTAAGATATTGAAGACTCTCTCATAGATTCCAAGCTAGTGAAATGTTGAATGGACCAAACAAGGTAAAGATGTCAAGAATAAACATTGTCAATCACTTAATGATTGAATTTATGAATATAAATTTCCCTCCACTTTATGATAGTGATGAAACAAATTAAAAATATTAGATTAAATTATAATAAAACCTAATTTTTTAAACATAATTTGTCTTTGAATGCAAATATTGATTATGAAAAAAAACTTCAAAATGCCATTGAAATTAGTTATTATTCACTTTTCAGAATTTTAAACTTGTAATTTGAAATTATTTAAAAAATATCAAGGAAAGTATACACCTAATATAACAACACCTCAGGGTTGACTAGAATTAGGTTAATTTTTCTTAACTCAATAACAAAGTACCTTAACTGACTACAAGAACTAATGATAGTTAACTAAATACATCATTTATGAAAACTAATCTATTAACCAATAGATTAACCATTATAGAAAAATTCAACTAGACAAATTCCATGGTTGATTCTAATTATGGATTCAAAAAGTCTAAAAAAAAGTTTGAATCCCTATATTCCTTTGAGTATGAAAAATTAAATAATCATGTTCACATTATAGTTTCAAAGATTGCCTGACCAAAACAAAAATAATCATATGCCTTTTTTTTAAATTATAACCTTCATCAAATCAAACATGGTCTAAGTTATCCATCAAGACCTTAAAACACAACATGCATAATAATAAATCAACCATTTTACAAGCTATTGAATATATAACAATGCAACACATTTTTCATCCATGATTAAAAATAAAAAAGATTTAATACTTTTTATACATTTAAAAAATTAATGTGCCACTTATAAACATTGATATTTTAATTACCATTTCATAGCATGCCAAACATGATATTCAAACCAGATAACACCATTCTTAAGTTTAATTAGTGCCAAAATAATAGAATAAGATAGAGATATTGATACATCATAAATTATAATATTTGAATTCATATTCAAGTAAGATCATAAAAGGTAATCAATACACAAGCTACAATAATTAAATATGTAAATTTTAACTGAAAAAAATGTTATAAACATGTAATCACACTTCAACAAGAGTTAAATAAATATGCATGAGCTATAATCAAGAATTACCAGTCAAGGAGACATGTTAGTATTATAATGCATACTACAAACAATAATATTAACCAATCAACAACCACATGCAAAAAATCTAATTTAAATAATGTGTTTATGGTTTAGAATTCATTCTTTCATCCCCCACTCATCTCGATATTCTCCATCCTCTCTGATGATACCCTCCCTTAGTCTTGTGAGGATGGTGGATTCCATATTACATCCACCTCATTACAATAAATAGTAGTTGGACCATATCCCAAAATAATCATAACAAACTATTGTAACTTAATAAATTAAATAATCATAATCATAATTGACCATAATGGAATATAAAAAATTAATAATTTAAAAATCATAATCATAAGAAATCCATAACTATCCATAAACCAACATATTACTAATCTAACCACTAAACATATTAAGTTAACCAATCATTAACCACAAAATCCAAAAATTAACATATTAATGAGTCTAGAGGAAAATAGTGACGTAACATCCTTTCCTGCTAAAGTTGTTCATCATCTTGATCATCTTGATGACACTTATTTTAATATAAGTTCTAAAATAAATCAATGTTTATAATAAAATAAATCAATGTTTATAATAAAATAAACATAATATCAAGCAAAATACTAAGAAAATAAATGTGAAAATAACTTATGAAACTCTTCATAGTCTTTCCAAGTGGCATTATCCTTATAATATTGGTCTTATTGGACCTTGCACTATGACACTTATTTATCGTGCTAGAATAATATTGGTTCTACTATGACCACTCTGGGATAAAGAACCTATAAAGAATTCTAATCTAATACATGAGAAGGATCAAAAATATACTTTTTAATATATGACACATGAAAACCATTATGCAAAAGTGCTAAAGCTAGTGGAACATCAAGCTTATATTCCATGGGATTGACAACTTCTAAGATCTCAAAGGGTCCCACATATCTATGAGATAATTTGACTAATTTTTCAAATTTAATCAGATTCTATGATTTAACTTATAGAAATAATTTGTTTCCCACTAAAAATTAGCTTTTTATTATTTTTAGATCAGCATATCTCTTTTGTGTATCATTGACTTTGATTGACCTTTGCCTTATTAATTTAACTTGTTATTCCATTTCTAGAAGAATATATAGACCAAAGACTACCCTATATTCTAACCTATCCTAATTTATTGGTGTTCTACATCTTCTTCCATATAATGGCTCAAACATAACCCATTTTAGAGCTAATTAGTATGTGTTGTTGTAGGAAAACTCAAATAATGAAAGATATTATTCTCACATGTACTATTTTTCCATATAAAACATTCTTAGAATATCTTATAAACTATAATTTACCCTTTTTTATCCATGAATTTATTTATAGTATGAGGTACTAAAGTTCAACTATGTACCCAAAGCTAAATTGAGAGTCAACCAAAATCTAGAAGTCATTTTTAGGTCCCTATCTGAAATAATATTTTCCATAATCCCATGAAATCTATACAATTATTTCATGAATCAATTTTTAATCATAGGTACATCATCTTAAATATTACCAAGAATGAAATGAGCTACCTTGGTGAGTTTATTAGCAACTACCAAAATCATGTCATGTTGGTTCCAAGACATATGAAACCCTTAGAAAAAGTCCATGCTAATGATTTGTCACTTCTATTCTATTCTGGTATGGTATGTGGGTATAAAAATTGATTAGGATGCACATGCTTATCCTTAACTTGTTAACATTCTAAACATCTTGAAAAAAAAATTGTTACATCTTTTTTAATTTTTTTCCAAAAATATAATGGACTTAGCTCTATCAAGAGCTTAGTCATACCTAGATGGCCTGATTAAGGATCATTTTTCAATTATTTTAGTAGTACACTCATAAAATTCTCCTTATATAGTACATAAATCCTTTCTTTATACCTCAACAAACCATCATTCTCAAACTTGAAACCATCATACTTAGGATCCTAAGCATCCTGAGCCAATGCCAACTTTACCTATTTATAAAATTCATATCCTAAAGAGAATTTAACCACTTGATCATGAAAGGTACTCCTGAAATTATCCAAGTTTGATATATACCTTCAATGACTAAGGGAATCTATATTTTATTTAACTTTTATGTAGTTAATGTCAAAATCATAATCCGACAAGAACTCTAACCATCACCTATGATGTGCATTCAGATTAGGATGGGTGAATATATACTTGAGTCTCAAGTTATCAATATTTATCTCAAAAAAATTTCCAAATAGATAATGCATTCAAACTTATAAGGCATGAACTATTACAACCAAATCCTAATCATGTGAGGCATAATTTTCCTCATATGGCTTCTACTTATTGGACTTGTAAGCTACAACAAAACCTTTTTTCATGAGAACTCCTCCAAGACCATCTCTTGAAGCATTAATTACTATTAAAAATTGGCCATTTAGATTAGGAAATCCTAATATTAGTGCTAAGGTAATATTTCTTTCTAGTTTTTAAAAAGATTCTTCACACTTTCTTAACCACACAAATTTCTATTTTTTCTGTTAAAGTGACGTAATGGGATTTGTTATCTTAGAAAAGTTTGGAAGAAACTTCCTATAGTATCTAGATAAACCCATAAAAATACTAACTAAATGGACATTTTTAGGAACTAACCACTCTATAATGGTTTTAATATTTTAAGTATCCATGGATATTCCTTTTTTATATATAATATGCCTAAGGTCTTGTACCTTTTTCTAAAAGAAAGCACACTTTGATAGCTTCCCAAAAAATATATGTTTTCATAACCATTGTAGAATTAAATTCAATGGTCTAGATGATCCTCTTACAATTTTGAATACATGAGGATATCATCTAGAAATACAAACACAAAATGATCTAAATAATCTCTAAACACACTATTCATAATATTTATAAATGTTTATGGCACATTTATTACCCCAAAATGAATAACTATGAATTCATAGTGTTCATATAAAATCTTGAAATTTGTTTTTAGAATGTCTTCCTCATGAATACTTACCTAATGATATCTTTCTTGAAGATCAATATTTGATAAAATTGTTGTTCTATGCATTTGATCAAATAGATCATCAATGTGAGGTAAAAGATACCTATTTTTATTCTTTCATTGTTAATCATCTTATAATCAATACATATGTGAAGTTTTCTATCTTTATTTTTAACAAACACAAGTGGTGCACCCCATGGTGACACACTTCGTCAGATCAACCATTTGGGTAATAGATCTTGCATTTGAACCTTCAACTCTACCAATTTGGTTTTCATCATTCTATAGGGGGATTTAGACTATGGTTTAAACCCTAGAATGATGTCAATTGATAAATCAAATTCCTTTTTAGGGGGTAAACCTAGTATTTATTTAGTAAAAACATCTCAAAAATCTTAGTTAAAATAAAAATCTTTAATAGAAGGTTCCTTTGATTCATCCATCTCATTTATCTTAACAATAAATTATTGACACCCTTTTCTCTATTTTTTATTTGATTGAAATAATGAAATGTGTAAGTTTTAGGTTTTTGGATCTGGGTTTGTTTCCCTAAATCATTTAGACATTCAACCTTTTCAAGAAAATAATATACCTTAGCTTTATTTTCAAATAACTAGTTTACTCATAGGATCACATCATATGACCCTATTGGTGTTGAAAATAGATATATTACCATAGTTAATTCATTTAGTTTGATCTCAACTTTGACCAAACATCTATTGGCCTTGACCTTAGATTTATTTATGTATTGAACTAACAATGTACTTACCATAATTTCATCTTTTCTAGATAGCTTGCTAAGTATTTTAGGAGAAATAAAACATTTAATATCTCCTATGTCAATAAAATTTAAAAGTGGATGACCAAATAAAGTACCTTATAGCTTAATAAGAGAAGTTTGAAACTTATCTTGATGGTTTTCAATAACTAAATGAATTATCTGCTAGAAATGTACTTGTTGCAAAATGGTATTATTATTCATACCACCTAATTTCCATTGAGTACGATCCCTATCATAATTATCTCTTCCACAAATATAGAATCCACTATATTGTCCTTTCTTATCAGATTGTTTATTTATATTGAAACCTCCCTTGAAACCATTTCCTAGCTTCTTCTTCCTTGAATCATTGCTAAACTTTTCATTTTGATTCTTGAATTGATATTTAGAGTTTCCACTACTTTTACAATTCTTATTTTTGAAATTCATTTTGGGATATCCAAACTTTTTATTGAATTTCTCTTTGACTTGGGTAAGTGAATTCAATTTTTGCTCCTACTTTACTACCTTTTCAAAGACTTGATCCTTAGTAGATGGCCCATGCACATCGACCTTGCATCTAATTTGGGTTTATAATCCCGTAATGAATTTCTTGATGAAAAGCCTCTCGTACACATGATACTGAAGAACATAATTTAGGATTTTGGTGAATTGATCCCAGTATTCATTCTTTAAAAAGGTCTCCTTACTTCAAATTCTAATATCTACTTCTAATCAAAATAGAGTTGGGGAAACCATCATGACCTGAATAAGGTCACTAAATATTCCCACATGGTGGTAATACAATCAATATTAATTTCTAATTTATTGTTTTCCCACCATGTTGTTTCTTCACTAGCTAACTAGTGAGCTTCCCAAACTAATTTTTCAACTTTAGAGTAATTCCTTATCTTGAAATACTTTTCCATCTTAGTTATCCACATCTCTCAAAATAGGTTTATCAAACTTTAATGGATTAAATTTATTCATATCTCATGTAAGCATTGTATTTACATGTTTTCTCACATCTTGAGGTACCTCCTCTTCCCTAGGTTCCTGAGGAACTTTTTGATCAACAAGATGATCTTCAGGTTCATTCTAATTATTTTCCTTTGCATGGCCATGAACTTCCTATTCAACGGTAACTATTTGGTCCCTTTTCTCATTCATGGCTATGATAATATGATCAATCTTTGTAACTTATTCAGTGGCAAACCAATTTGAGTCAACTAGAGGGTTAACATTATTTGGATTAGATGTACCCTCACCAATTGTGCTTTGACCCAACATTATTATTTTTGATAACATAAGAATAAGAATATTTTATTAAACTCATTATGTCTAATATTTTGATCCTCAACTCTAATACCACAATGTAATAACCCCTCGAGTTTAACTAGCACTAGATTAATTGTTTTTAATTCAATAGCAAATTACCTTAGCTAAATACAAGAACTAATGATCTTAAACTATATGAATCATTTATGAGAACTAATTTGTTAACTAATAGGTTAACCATCATAGAAAAAACATGTAACTAGATAAAGTCCATAGTTTGTTATCAATATGGATTCAAAAAGTCTAAAACAAATAGTTTGAATCCCTTGATTCCTTATAATATGCCAAATCAAATAATCATGTTCACATTATAATTGAAAATATTGTCTTTTACCAAAAAAAATCATGCCTTTTTTTAAAACTATAACCTTCATCAACTCAAGAGTGGACTAATTTATCCATCAATCCCTTACAAAACAACATGCATATTGTTAATAAATCAACCCTTTTAATAAGCTATTAGATAGATAATAATGCAACACATTTTTCATCCATGATTAAAACATAATAGAGATTTAAGACTTGTTATATATTTGAAATGTCAACATACCCCCTCTAAACATTAATATTTTAATTAACATTGTATAACATGACAAACATGGTATTTAAAGAAGGTAACACCAGTCTTAAGTTTAATCAATGCCAGCACAATAGAATAAGATAGAGATACTATTGCATCATAAATTATAGAATTTGAATTTATATTCTATCAAGATCATAAAAGGAAATCAATGCACAAGTTATGACAATTAAATACATAAATCATAACTCAAAAATGTTATAAATATTCAAGAACACTTCAACAATGGTTAAATTAATATGAATGAATGACAATCAATCATTACCAATCAAAGAAACATGTCATTATTATAATGCACGCTATAAAAAATAATATTAACCAATAAACAAACACACATAGAAATGATAAACTAAGTGGTGTGTGTAGGGTTTTATATTCCTTATCTCATCCCCCACTCATATCTATTTGCTCCATCATCTTTGATGGTATCCTCCCTCGACCATAGTTAGGAGGGTGGAATCCATCCTAGATCCACCTCAATACAATAAACAATAGTTATACCATATCAATAAATAAATATAATAAAATAATGTAAATGGATAAAATAAATAAACATGATCATAATGTACCATAATATAATATGAACATCTAACAACAAGTTAACGATCATGATCATAAGTAATAAATAACTATCCATAAACTAGTATATTACTAATTGAGCCACTTAACACATTAAGTTTACCTATAATTAACCACATAATCTAGAAATTAATAGATTATTGAGTCAAAAGGAAATTTGGTATGTAACACCTAAAAGAGTATGTAAACTAATTGACTTGTAACTTGAAAATAGATAAGTTTTTTCCCTCTTATTGAGGCAATTGGACACATGTTAAAACTGTGGTAAATTGAGAGTGATAAAGTCTCAATTTGGAAACCTTTGAAGTCTCTTGAGTTATAAATATTATGTGATTTAACTCTTATTTTATTATGTACATTAATCTATAAATGATTGAAGTGGTGGAAACATAAACTGTGTATATATACATTTTGAAAAAGTGCAACCATATACATTGAGTGTCACTAGACTCCAACATGGCCCACTATCAAAATGAATAAAAATAATTTTTTTTAGACATATCTAAATTCTATTTGAAATTTTTTAATTTGAGAAATTTTTTTCTTGATATTTTTTAAAATTTCTTTGTAGTTACTTAAATATGAATGAACATCGTGCCTCTTATATTATAATGAATTATTGTTGAATAACATTTTGAATTTCTCGACTATTAAAACCTATAATTGTAACTCTAGGAATGAGTGAACATGCATGTGTCATTCCCCCATAATCTAAACATTATTAATCATTATATAATTTTTAAAACTCTATAGTGACATAAATCTGAATGTTTTCTCGTGAAGATTTGACTTCTTAATACAAGTCCATGGTGATCCCCCTTTTGAGATGAGAGACATAGCCTGCAATTATGTTTGAGATTAACCATATTTGGGTTCATATTTGCTAACATTTTAAATCCTAATTCCCATTTATTTTTTCTTTTATTACTATAATAAATTCAATTTATCCAAAATTTATAAGATTCCTCTCACCTATTTTTTCTACTTGTAGGATTTGGGAGTTACTTGCACAAGTAACTCCTCCCCCCATAGTCACACACTTCCCTCCTCTCTATTTAAAATAAGAAATTGGGAACACATTAAGGATGAATTCTCATTTCATGATGGGATTACTTGTAACTATGTCTCAAATATGAATTCTATGGTCATTATGGGATTTATTTTAACTCACTATCTCTTCCTCTTCTCTACTTAAAGAGCCATCTCCTCCTATTTTCTACCTAGTCAATCTTGAATTGTCTTGTCACTTAAATATTTTTCCTCTTATTTATTATTATTGATCTAAATATTTTATTTTGAAGAATATTTTTGTTGAGGATTTTTAATATATTGTGTGTTTTTTCTCCATTTGACTATTTCTCCACTTGTCAATTATTATCTCTCTCATTTGTATTTTTCTCGCTATTGAGTTAATCTTATTTATTTATTTATTTATTTATTTATTCTCTATTTTTCTTTGTTATTTCAAAGTTTATCTCTAATTATTGTAAAAAATCATAATATGGTATTAGACAATTAGTCTCTTTTATCACTAAATCATGAGTTGGTATGTTTTTAGAGGAGAAATTTGATTTTATACAAGGGTTTACACACTTTCAAATATTGTTTCTAGTCTCCCTCTTTAATTTTATCAAAAAATTTATGCATATTTTCCTTATAACATTTTTTTCATAATATTTTAAGTAATATTCAATTTTTATTATTTTGTAATCTCAGTATTTTTGATCCTATATAAGTTTTATTTTATTTTGGTAAATAGCCTTATAATAATCATTTCAGAGAAAACCTATCATATTAGGATATATTTTATTTTGGAGTTTTTTTGAATTTAAATTTAATGGGGTTATTATTTTTAAAACTGATATAATTCTATCAAATTTTTAATAAAATCTGGATCATAGTATGAGCGAAATTGCCAAAACCACAACTGTGGTTTTTTTTAAAAATGAGATATTTTTTTACATTTTTATACAAACTTATTTTACTACATAATATTTATTTTAGTAGTCTGTACCCAAGGTATTTCATAAAAATTTTATTTCAAAACCTTTTGAATTTCAAACTAAAATAAGGATTTTAAATGGAGTAAAACTTTTGTTTTTACTTTTCTTATGTGATGTCATTCAAATTTGAATCATTAACAAGTGGCTTGGTTTGGTTTTTTTAAACATTTGGTAATTTAAAATGAATAATTTTTAAATGATTTATTAAATTCATATTTTTATAATGAATAAAGTAATTCAAGTTTAGTTTTTATATTTTTTATGGGCCACTATCTCTTTATTAAAATAAGTTGATTTCTTTTTCAAATAAACTATTTTTTTATAATAAATTAAAGTTTTTAATAAGGGGATTTAATAATTATTATATTTTATGTACCTAATTTGGTCTTGTTGTTCCCAAAATCAACTATGCTTATTTTTGGAACAACCCCTACGAAACTTGTTCATTTTGTGTTTTTCTCTCTAAGTTCATTTTTTGAGACGAATGTTTCTTATTCTCGTGTTTGCTTAACTGGCATCATTCAAAGTTTATAACGTTCCTTTATTACATTTTCCACAAAACATGAAAATTGTTACAGTCTCAATGCGACTAGGGGACAAATTTTCCATCTCCTAGAGTTAGTCTTTTATTGCATTTTCATGTAAGGGCAGCAAAAAATGCTTCCAATGCATATTTTTTTTCATTTCCATGCAAAGGTGGCATTTTTTGCTGCCCTTGCATCTGACATGCAGGGGCAGAAATTTTTTCCACCTTTGCATGTGTTTTTTCCTTCCCATATGCAAGAGTGGCAAAATTCACTGCCCCTGCATATCTTTCCAACTCCAGTATAGGAACAGTGATTTTTGCCACCCCTGCATTACCTAGATTTTCATGTTTGACATTTATGGCCATGCACATTGAGTGGTTGGGGGTGATTTTCACCCCATTTAATCTCTTTTTATCCATTTCTACCTAAATTCTTCCATTCCTCCTCTTGCCCTCTACCTCTAGACGATTAAGCAAGTGGAAAGAAGCATGTTTTCATCATATTCAAGACCTCATCATGCGTTATATTCTAGGTAGGTCTTTGTTTTTGCATTTTGTTTTGTTTTTATTTCTTATTTTTATTTCCTTGGTTAGTTTTATTTTTATTTTTCCTTTTCTTTCCCATTCAGGCATTTTTCTCCCTCTGTTGCACCTCAACCCTCCTCTTCCCTTCCTTCCCATTCGACCTTTTCTTTTTTATTTTTCCCCCATGTTAGGGTGGAAAATTTTGTTGCCTTATCTTTTCCTCCACAATTTCTTACTCATGTAACAGTGGTGATTTTTTCCACCCTAAAACATTTCTTTCAAGAGATGTGCACTGGTAGCAATTTTTGCCGTTGATGTGACCCAACCTGATTTAGGTGTAAGGGCAGCAAAAATCACTGCCATTACACCCAAGTTTCTTAACAAGTAAAAGGGCTATGATTTTTACCACCCTTACACATTCCTCCCCTCCAACATGCATCGGTGGTGGAATTTACTACCTATGCATTTCCTTTTCACCCTGGCATGCAGGGGTGGCAATTTTTGCCACCTATGCATGCCAACCCATTCCACATGCAAGGGAAACATTTTTTGCCACCCCTAAATCATTTTTCTCCATTTTTCTCTAACTCCAAGGAATTTTAGTTTCTTCAATTTGTCGTGCCTGCTTCCCATTTCCTCTCACTTTCTAACTTGCTTGTACCTCAGCCCTTTCAAGTGTACTTCCCTGGTCATGATCACCTGATGTGTAAGTTCCGTAGATTACCAATTTTTCCCTAATTCCATGATCATGACTCTTATCATAGTTCCTCCAAGCAATTCTCCTTTGTCAATATACTCTCAACCAAGGCTCATCTCAATGACTAAAGCTTCTCGAAAGAAGTCAAAGGTAATGAAGTCTCACTATCAAGGTGTTTTCCCAATCACCTTGGCCACTTCTAATGTTGATAACATTAGAGACATAGAGATCAGCCACGTGGATATGGCTGAGTTTATGGAGAGAACCAAGGTAAAAAATTTGAGCTCATAGATGAAAAGAATAATTGAAAGCAACATCCACCTAGTCTCCTATTTCCTTATGGTTGTGCATCACACTAAGTTCATCCTCTAGTGCACCCAATTCTATAATAAAGAGATTAGAGTAGTGTCAGATGCCAGTGGCAATGTGATAATTTGACTAGACCCCAAATTTATTGATAAAGTTTTCATGTGCCCTCCTGCTATCAAAGTGTTGAAAATTGACTTCATCGAGGCAAAGAAGGAATATGACAAAGATACTGAGAAGGTGAAGAAGGCTATCAACAACAGATGGCTCAAGACCCCCAAAGCCAACTTGTCTAGATGGTAGTGGAATTTTCCAAAAATTGATTTTATAGGGGAAGTTGGTGACTTAATTACTCTTCTCAGTAGAGTATGAGGTCTACCATCTTCTTCTCAATTCATTGAATGGATGTATCCCTTTATCAAGATAATTCTACAAGGGAAACAAGTCATCTTTTGGGGTGAGTAGATCAGTAATGCTCTTCATGAGCAATTGAGAAAGGTGTCTACTACTTCAAAGTTCTATATGACTTTGTACTTAGTAGACATCACAGCTTCAATGTGAACCTTTCTAGGTTTGATGACAGAAGGAGATAAAAGAACCACCCCTGTTTATCAATATTACCCTCAGCTAACACTAAAAGGATCAATCAGTCACTTTAAGAGGGTAAATGATGCCTTTTTTGTAGTATTTTTTTGTCTTTTTGATCCTTAATTAGAATAAAAAAGAATATCACATGAAGCCTGGACTGTCATCAATGATTTTAGCTACATGTTTTTACAATTCCCTACCTTTTTCTATCTATGAGTTAGCTTTTTCCAAGGTTATCCCTATATGATCCCCAGATTTCCTTCTAAAAAATTGGTTCTAATAGAGTTGTGTAGATAGATTATTGTCATACACAATAAACAAATGGAACTTAAGAAACCAAGATTTAGGTTCCCAATAAAAATTGGCAGATACTTGGTTTTGACTACTACCAAAGCAAGGGTAATGGAAACTAAAATGTAATTGGTCACTATGAAGTAGTTTAAAAGAAGGTCCAATTTTGACTACAGGGGTGTTAAGGACATGATCAAAAGGAAGACTCAGTTTCATGAGCCCATGACTGAAGACATCTGGATAGATTTGAGAACAACATAAGATATCAGAAAAATGGATTACAGTAGACTGTCTCCGGAGCAAATTAAATATCTAGGGCTTGTTGATATTCCCCCAAATTTGGTAGATGACAAAAATCTAACTAACAGTAGATACCTAGCTAAAAAATTTGCTAACTCTCCTCTTCCTCTAATCCAATGGTCCCAAAAATAATTGACCTCTTTAAGGATGAGATTCAAACCAATACTGGCTAACACCAATGATTGGCTAGCAACCAAAGGAATCACATTAAAGGAATTCATCATAGGATCAAAGGTTGAATTCCAAGAGGAAACAAGGAAGAGAGTAGAAAATAGAACCAAGAATAAAAGTGATGTTTCTTCTCCTTTTGGGCCTCACAAGCCTAGGATCATCTTTGTGTCAAAGAAATCAAAGGTTGCTGAGAAAGAGTCAAAATCAATAGATATGGAGGTTAGAGAGTAAAGCACTCAAGAACAAGTGGTAGAATAGATGGAGATAGATGATAGGCCTATAGAGCAATAGGGAATAGAAACTCTATCTCCACACGAGGGGGTGCAACTAGTTTTAGGAGTTTCTTCTTCTCCACCCCAATCCCCTATGGTAGCTCCTTCGCCCCTTTCTCCCATTAGAATTCCTTCCTTTGGAGATGCCTCTCCTTCTAGATTTATTTTTGGCAACCCTAAAAGTGCTTCTAGAGATGTTCTTTGATCATCAGGATCTATCCCTAGTCTCTCATCTCTTTCTTTCAACATTGGAGATAGTTCCACCATCAACTAGTCAGTGACTGATATGGTTTTGCTTGATACTATGCCTGCTACACCCACTACACCTTTTGTTCTCACTAGTAGTGTAGATGTTACCCCAGTAACACTAGCTACAAGAACTATTTCTATAGTAAGTGCTTCTACTCTCCCACCTTGGTTATCAACTTTCATACCTAAAAGAAAAAAGCAAGCCATCTCTGTAGATGACTTTGATTTTGGCAAAATAGTGCCAGTGAAAGATAAGACCCCCAAGAAGCCAAGGATTATTTTGAAAATGGTTGACGAAAAGGGGCAAAAATTCCTAAAGATATCCAAACCTCCATAGCATGTAACCCTAGAGAATTTTGACATGAACAGCTACTCCATTTCTCACGTTGAGTTGGGGAAAGTAACTCAAAAGGGTATAAAGAGTGATTTGCAGTTTGCAATGGATATCATGGTCCAAAAATTTGATAAGGAGAGAGAGATGAAAGATTATTACAAGGAAAAGGTAGAAAAATTGACCACAGTAGTAAGGAGATTCACTTTTGCCCCAGTGGTGGTGGCTCTAGAAGCCTTTTTCGTAAAAGATCCTATTATCCAAGAAGTGAAAAAGGCCTACCTGAAAGGAAAAGTAATTGAAGATTACATAGAAAAGATGCATACACAAGGAATTTCTTTGATTACAGAGGTTGCTGAGAAGACATGTAAAATGAATAAAATGAGGACAGAGTTGGAAGACCTCATCTTTCTTATTTCTCAAGATATTGATAGCACAAACAAATATCTTAGCAAGTGGGTAGAGATGAAAGCTCTAAAGAAATGCACCTTAGTATTGATCGACATCATTTCCAACAAATATTCTTATGTTGAAATCAAAGAATCACTAATATATAGAATCTAGGTAATTAAAGAGCTAATTATTGACCTTGAATCTTCCAAGGATGCTAGTGAAAAAAATGACACTAGCCTGTTGAACAGATAGGAGGAATTGCCTTGCAGACTCACCTCTTGAGACAATCGATTTCTTTAAGAAGAGGAAATGATTTAGGATTCAAAGGTATGATCCAAAGGGAATTTGAAGAGAAATATTTTCCAATGACTTTTGTGGATAACATTTTAGATACTCAGTTAATTCTAGATAATCTAAGAACCAGGTTAACTAGTCATTCAAAAGCCATTACAGTAGTGAAAGACACTACAATCAGAGCTAAATTAATCTTTAAGAATACCATTGCACCAGATATTATAGGCATATAAACATCTATCCCCATCTATGATGCTCATTGGAGGAAGTCTGGTGGCAAGAGTTGAATTATTCCTCCATTCTCTCTTCTTCATTCTTCTCATGTACTTTGTAATTGACTTAGGACATTTGCACATGTACTTTTGTCATCTATAAATACATGTAATTTTTTAATATGTAATTACATGTAAAAATCTAGAAAATATCCCAAAGTCAATGCTGACTCATCTTTGACTAGGTTTTCAATATTTTATTCTTTTTCCAAATTTAAAGGTTTTTCCCTATATATAAAGGGAACCTCTTTTGTAAAAGTATATCTAGATAATTGAGAGAAAAAACTCTATTGATATTGAGATATGTTTTGAGACTTTGTGCTTAGTTTGTAAATCATATTTTGTTGAATGAATGAGTAACAAGTTAATTTCAAACTTTGTGTTGAAGTAATTTGTATTACTTAAGAAATAGTTCTTATGTTATCTTTCTTGATAATCTCTCATCTATTCAATTTAATAAGCAAAGTGTGTGTATTAAAATTATCTAAGGATATTCTTAAGGGAATTAGAAAGACTTTGAGCTACTTTTATCCTTGTGATCTTTTTATCTGTTGTAGTTTTCGGTGAAGATTTTGAGCTTTACTTCACTCTATAGTTACGTACACTTTAGATCAGTGAAGGAGGCAATGGAAGACTTTGTGGTTTCATGGGTTTTCTTATGGACCTAGTTACTACTCTAGGAGATTTTTTTCTAATTGTTGAATACCATTTCTAAAAGAAGAGTAATGCTTTCAATCATCAACCAAGATCTCTCTTTTGTTCTATGAACATCATCTCTGTAAAAAGAGAGATGGATGTTATTATCCTACCCTGAATATTATTTTCTACTTATTTATATACATATATAGAATATAAGTGATTCATAGGGAACCTCCCCTTGATGTGAGGAGAAATTTATCTCATTATGATGTGGTAAACCCACACTTTTTGTTGTATAAATCTTCTTGTACTGTGGTTGATATAACCATTTTTTCATCAAGTAGTTGATGACAAAATATTCATCCAACAACTTTTGGTGACTCTATTGGGTACATGAACGTGTATTTTGAAGCCTCAAGCTTCAACTTGAAGCATCTCCAATTCATTTTTCATTTTACACTCTGGCAAATCCACTGTACACCCAAAGCCAGAGAGCTCAATGTATCATTGATCTTGTATTTGAGTTGGTGCGACAAACTAATTTTGAGATTTCTCCACCATCTCACCTTCAGTGAACTAGGAGTTTTCCTCCGACCAACACCAAATCTCCCATACCTGGTGAAGCTTCTAGTCTTAGTTTTGGTAAGGTTTTGTCTTTATTGACCCCACCTAGATTTGTTATCCTACCATTTAATCATCCTATCATGATGGCCCAAGGTCCATGGGGCAATTCTTTTGGTCATCTCAATTTGACCCCACCTTTACACAAACTACCTCATAGTTCTAGAAAGAATTTTCCCAAATTTTATGGTGATGAGAAGGTTTACTCTAATGAGCATATTGTTTCATTCTCTATAGCATGTAGTGTAATAGGTGTGGAATTCGAAGATGTGGTAGTGAGACATTTTGTATAAACTTTGCAAGGCACTGTCATGGATTGGTTTTACCACCTTCAAGCTCAAACTATAACTGACTAGAATACACTCAAATCCAAGTTTAAAACTAGGTTTAAACCTACTGAAGAAGAACATCCCTTATTGGCTCAACTTATACAAATAAATAAGGAACCCCATGAGATAATGAGGGATGTCATAGTAAATTTCAATAATCTAAAGAACTGGATTCTTATCATCACTCAGCCCACTCCAAAAAATCTCAAGTGTTTTTTCATCAACTCATAACTTCCTGAAGTAAGTTTTCTGTTAAAGTGGGCCAGCCTTATGGATCTCACTGTGGCTCAAAATTTGGCTATTGAGATTGAAGATGATCTTATCCTGACAGATAAGATCAAAAAAGACTAATAAAAATAAATTTTATTCATCTGCTGAAAGCTCTTCTACAAGCACCATAGATCCTATGGTGCAAAAATTGAAAAATGAACTATTAGCTTTGAAAAGACAAATGGCCTAAGGTATGTTTTCTCCCACTTATCAGGATATGCCAAGAAGAACATTTTAGAACTAGTAATATCAGGGTAATACTACCAAAAATAAAGGGCAACCAAATCACCTGGCTCCCCCACATGGGAAGCTTGCCATTGAAGCAGCACCTGCTAATTTAACAGTCGATTACCTTGAAGCTTCACATGAATTCTCACTCCAAACTAAGTTGGACCAATAAGATGATGCTAATCTCTTTGAAGAACAAGAAGAAGAATTAGCTGGTGACTCTAATATCAGTTTCCTAGATTATCAAGATGAAGCTAGAAGTAAAGGAGAAGTATTTGATGGATCCTATGCTATTTTTACCAGATCTCAAAACTAATTAGCTCAACAAGCTGACAAAAAAAAGTAGGAGAATAACCTCATCTGGTAGTCTCTATTGCTAAACAAGGGACTTCATTACCTTTCCAACTAAAGGATTAGGTAACTAACAAAAAATTAAGTACCTCAAACCATCCCATACCTTCCACCTCTATTTCTCAGACTAGTGCCACACCCACTAAAGATCAAGATGATGGGCCCTCTTCCTCTATCTCTAATTCATTTCAATTATTTGATATAATTAATTACTCTAAAAAGACTAAGATTTAAATGACTGAGATTGATTATTTGCAAGCCAATCCTAAATAGTTTGATAGGTTGGCAAAATCTATAAAAAATAAAGCTATTCCTATAGGACAAGATTCTTCAAAGGCAACTCATGATTCCTCCAAGCATAAATCCACCCAAAATAATCTTGTCGTGACTCCTCTTATTACTCCTAGGAAAATAGAACCATTTTATGTTTCCCTATTGATAAATGGTTATAAATTGAGTAATTGCATAATAGACTCTGGAGCTTTGATAACATTATGCCTACCAAGGTGGCAAATTCCCTTAGTCTAAGTTTGACTAAGACTTTTGGGAGGTGTTTTTCTATGGAAAATAAGTAAGTCCCACTCTTTGGTCAAATAAAAAATGTCCAATTTGCATTCATAACTTTTCTAGAAAAGAAGATAAAAATGACAGTTTTGGTGGCCGATGTTCTAACCTCTTATGGCATCCTTCTTGGGTAAAATTTTTGCAAGGATGTTTGTGGTGAGCTAAGCATGGACTTGTTTGAGGTGAGGATCCCAGTCAAAGGTGTTATGAAAAGATTGCTTCCTAAAAAAGAAGTAAAATATGTGGTCACCCAATCATCAGTACCTGAAGCTCAAATTTTGTTTGAATCTTCGGGCATGAGTACCTACTTTTTATTTATAGATGAAGTTCATGAGGCATCTGACAAAGATCCTATAGGTAATAACTTGGAAATGTATTCAGCTAGAATAGCAAGAGAATTAGTGAAGCATAATGAAATCATGGAAGAATCTCTTCCTCTAAATGAAGAAGTTTTCAAAGAAAAAGCAATGTCTAGTGAGGTATGGATTCTAGAATTTGATGGCAGCTACTCCTCATCGGTTTAGGAGCTAGGGTTGTGTTGGTATCTCCTTAAGGAGATATTATTCCTTCATCCTACAAGTTACAATTTAGTAACACCAACAACACAGCTGAGTATGAATCCTTGTTGTTTGGATTACAGGCTGCTAGAGAAAAAGGCATCAAACTCCTTCATGTTAAAGGAGACACCGAACTGGTAGTTTGTCAGGTAAGAAACCTTTATCAAACCAAGAATAAAATATTGTGCCACTACCACAATCTAGTCTGGGACCAAATTAAAAACTTTGATGCTTTCAACATCTCTACCATTCTAAGAGAATTCAATGACTAGGCTGATGCATTGGCTATTTTAGCTACTCTCTTGGTCCCCCACCCAGACTTTAAAAGAAACAAGTACACAGCTGAACTGGTCTTTTGACCAAATGTACCTAGTAATGCCAGTCATTGGCAAGTATTCAATAATAACAATCAAATCATTGCCTTTTTGGAGAAAAAGGACAACTTTACATGGATGCATTATAAAGGTAGTGAAACTCAAAAGTGTGAGTCATCTTATGAATCAAATAAAGATGTAAGTGAGGAGTTCCTACAACTTAAAGGGAATAAGATTCCTAAAGGCTAGGTTTCTCTTAAGAAGCTATTTGACAACCATGATAGATTTATCAAATAATAGAAAATATATTCAAGGTCCTCCCAAGAGTTTGATCAAGTAAATCTGGGAACCGAGGGAGATATAAAGATGGTGAACATTGGAAAATGCTGCACTCTTGAGGAGAAAATCAAGTTTGCTACTCTACTCCACTAGTATAAAGATGTCTTAACTTACTCCTATGATGATCTGAAGTCACTCAAACTTGAATAAATTTGCCATAACATTCCTCTCAAAAGCAATTCAGTGCCTTACAAGCAAAAATCCAGATAGTATAACCCAAAGATATCAGGTACTATTTTATCTGAAATACAAAAGATGCTAAATGCCAAGATAATCTTCCCAATCCATTATTCCACATGGATTGCAAACATAGTTCCTATGAGGAAGAAGAATGGTGAAATTTGAATCTATGTGGATTTCAAAAACTTGAATCAATCATCTTTAAAATATAACTACCCTCTCCTTATCATGGATCAAGTTCTATAGATGGTGACAGGTTTAGAGATGTTATCAATGCTAGACAGTTTCTCGGAGTACAATCAGGGTGAATTTGAAAGAGTAGATCGGCATAAGATTGCCTTCACCACACCTTGGGGCACCTTCACTTATTAAATAATGCCTTTTCATCTAATAAATGTAGATGCCACATTTTAGAGAGTAATGGACCTCACTTTCAAGGATGAAATGGGTAAGTTCATTATAGTATACCTGGATGATTTAATAGTATTTTCTAAGCATCATTCTGACCATGTGCACCATTTACAATAAGTTTTGGAATGCTGTCATTAGAATGGTATTTATCTAAATCTCAAAAAGTATATTTTTTGGGTGACACAAGGGAAACTTCTTAGACATATTGTGTCTTGAGAAGGTATAAAAATTGACTCAAAAAGAGTCAAGTCTATCCAAGAGCTTACTCTGCCTACTAGTAAGACTGTGGTTCACTCTTTCTTCAAAAAAGTGAATTTCATATGAAGGTTCATCCCTGAGTTTGCTAAGAAAACTTGCCACATTGTCAATATGATGAAAGGCAAAGCCACTTTCAAGTGGACAAATTAGTGTTTGAAGGCATCAAAGAAGCAATCACTCGCACACCAATTCTAGTTTTTCTAGGCTACACCAAAGACTTCAAAATATACAATTATGCTTTTAAACATACACTTTCAGCTATTTTGGTTCAACAAAACCAAATAGGTGTAGAATCTCCTATTTCCTTCATGACCTGTCCACTCAAAGCTCATGAGATAAAATATTCAAACATGGAGAAGCATGTTTATGCGGTGGTCAAAGTAGTTAAGCATTTCAAGTTTTATATCCTAAATTCACATATTGTGGTTTTGGTGCTTAATACAATGGTGAAGTCCATTCTGACTCAATAAGAGTTTGGTACAAAGAGGGGTAATTGGATTGCCAAGATTCAAGAGTTTGATCTCAACATCAAACCTACCAAACTTGTATGGGGAAAAGGTATTTGTCAGTTGATTGCTGACAACATCTCCAAAGAAGTAGAAACTGAAGAAATGGAGATCAAAGGTGTGCCTACTATCCTCTTCATTACCACTATTGATTAGTGGTATTCTGACATTGCCCATTTTCTAACCTATGGTGAGTGTCCCATTCATCTATCCTTCAAAGAAAAATGGAATGTTAAATTAAAAGCTATTAGCTATGTTTTGTGAGATAATGGTTTGTATAAGAGAAGCCTTGATGGGGTATTTCTTCATTACGTCGATAAGGTGCAACAAGATAAACATTTAGAGTCTTTCCACAATTTAGCCTATGGAGGACATTTTTTTACACCAGTAACAACACATAAAATTCTATGAGCAAGGTACTATTGGCCTACGTTGTTTCAAGATGCTTACAAATGGGTGCATAGGTGTGAATTATGTTAGCAGTTCATCAAAAATCCTAAATTGGCTGTATTACCCCTCAAGCCAGTGGTAATTAAAGAACCTTTTCCACAATGGGGTATCGACTTCATTGTCACAGTTAATCCATCTTCAAATGCTAGACATGATTATGTCCTCATGACAACTGACTACTTTACCAAATGGGTGGAAGCCATCCCAACTAAGCACATTAATTTAGAAGTGTTGTGTAATTTTCTTAAGGAAAATATTATCTCCCAGTTTGGGGTTCCACTTAAAATTGTAATAGATAATGTAGCCTATTTCTCTTTAGATGAGATTACTTAGTTCTAATTTTATTATGGAATTACCCTATCCCATATTTCTAATTATTTTCCACAAGGGAATGGCCAAGTGGAATCAAGCAATAAGAACTTGGGTACTATTATCAAGATATTGGTAGATGATAATCGGAGAACTTGGCACAAAACATTGTTTGATGCTTTATGGGTAGATAGAATTACACCCAAGAGGGCCATACACATGTCACCATTCCAACTTTTATATGGCTTGAATACAAAGATATCCATCACTCTAGAACTACTAACACTCAGGTTAGCCAAGGTAATCCAAGATTCAACCTTTGAAAATTTAATTGATAAAAGGATCATGTGTCTAACTGAATTGAATGAGCAATGAACCATGGTGGTGTACTAGATTATTGCACATCAAAATTAGGTGAAGAAACTTTTTGATAAGAGGGCCAAGGTTTGTGATTTCCAAATTGGAGATCAAGTCTTGTTGTGGGACAAGAGGAGAGAACCAAAGGGAATGTACAACAAATTTGATTCTTTGTGGACAGGTCCATTTACCATTCGTCAAGTCTATGGTCAGAATAGCTTCTTGCTAGAGTATCAAGATGGAGTGCCATTTTCACTACCCCATAGTGGGTATCATCTGAAGCATTTCAATCCTTGTAGTTTTAGATGAAATCACTTGTACATTTGTATAGTTTTTTTGGTTTGTTTTCTTTCGTGTCTTTTCCTTTTTAGCTTGACTTTGTAGCCCAATGGCTTGGATGAAGGCACTTAGAGACTAGTTTCTACTCCTGTCAATCAGTTTGACCAAAAAAAGTTCCCCAATAGTAGCCAGCTTTTGTTTCCAAAATTAGATATGCTCATTTTTGGAAAAACCCCTATGAAACTTGTTCGTTTCATGTTTTTCTCTCTAAGTTCATTTTTTGAGACAAGTTTTTCTTATTCTCACATTTACTCAACTAGAATCATTCAAAGTTCATAATGTTCCTTTATTATGTTTTCCCCAAAATGCAAAAATCATTACAGTCTTGATGCAACTAGGGGACAAATTTTTTGTCTCCCAGAGTTAATCTTTTATTGCATTTTCATGCAAGGGTGGCAAAAAATGCCGCCAATGCATTTTTTATTTTGTTTTCATGCAAAGGTAGCATTTTTCACTACCCTTACATCTAACATGTAGGGGCAGTGATTTTTTTGACCTTTGCATGTGTTTTTTCCCTCCCATATGCATGAGTGGTGAAATTCACCGCCGTCGCATATCTTTCTAACTCTAGTGCAAGAGTGGTGATTTTTGCTGCCCCTACACTACCTCAATTTCCATGCATGGCATTTATGGTCACATGAATCAAGTGGTTGGGGGAAATTTTTACCCCATTTAATCTCTTTTGATCCATTCTACCTCACTTCTTCCATTCTTCCTCCTGCTCTCTACCTATGGACGATTGAGTAAGTGGAAAGAAGCATGTTTTCACCTAATTCAAGCCCTCGTCATGTGTTATTTTCCAGGTAGGCCTTTGTTTTTACATTTTGTTTTGTTTTTCTTTCCTCTTTTTCTTTCCTTGGTTATTTTTCTTTTTCTTTTTCCTTTTCCTTCCCATTGAGGCATTTTTCTCCCTCCACCACACCTTAACCCTCCTCTTCCCTTCCTTCCCATTCAGCCTTTTCTTTTTTATTTTTCCCCATGTTAGGGTGGTGAATTTCACCACCCTCTCTTTTCCTCCCTAATTTCTTGCCTATATAAGGGTGGATATTTTTGCCACCCTAACACATTACTTTCAAGAGACATGCACTGGTGGTAATTTTTGCCGTCGATGCGACCCGACCTGATTTAGGTGTAAGGGCAGAAAAAATTGCTATCGTTACACCCAATTTTCTTAATAGGTGAAAGGGTGGTGATTTTTTCTTCCCTTACATGTTCCTCCCCTCCAACATGCATCGGTGGTGGAATTTACTACTGATGCATTTCTTTTCACCATGGCTATAGGGGCGGCAATTTTTGCTGCCTATGCACACCGACCCATTCCACATGCAAGGGTAGCATTTTTGCCACCTTTGCATCCTTTTTATCCATTTTTCTCTAACTTCAGGGACTTTTAATTTCTTTCATTTGTCATGCCCACTTCCCATTTCCTCTCACTTTCCAACTTGCCTATACTTTGGCCCTTTCAAGTGCACTTCCCTGGTCATGATCACCTGATGTGCAAGTTCCCTAGATTGCCAATTTTTCTCTAATTACGTGATCATGTCTCTTATCACAGTTCCTCCTAGTGATCCTCCTTTGTCAACGTAATCTCAAACAAGGCTCATCTCAATGACTAAAGCTTCTCTAAAGAAGTTGAAGGTAATTAAGTATCAGTATCAAGGTGTTTTCCCAATCACCTCAGTCACTTCTAATGTCGATGTCATTAGAGACATAGAGATTAGCCACATGGATATGGATGAGTTCATGGAGAAAACCAAGGCAAAAAATCTAAGCTTAAAGATGAAAAGAATAATTGAAAGCAACATCCACCTAGTCTCTTCTTTCCCTATGGCAGTGCATCACACCGAGTTCATCCTCTAGTGCAACCAATTCCATAATAAAGAGACCATAGCGGTGTCAAATGCTAGTGGCAATGTGATAATTTGACTCGACCCCAAATTTATTGATAAAGTTTTCATGTGCCCTCCTACTACCAAAGTGTTGAAAATTGACTTCATCGAGGCACAGAAGGAATCTAACAAAGATCCTGAGAAGGCAAAGAAGGTTATCAACAATAGATGGCTCAAGAACCCCAGAGCCAACTTATCTAGATGGCTATGGAATTTTCCTAGAAGTGATTTTATAGGGGAAGTTGGTGACTTAATTACTCTTCTCAGTAGAGTATGAGGTCTACTATCTTCTCCTCAATTCCATGAATGGATGTATCCCTTTATCAAGATAATTCTACAAGGGAAATAAGTCATCTTCTAGGGTGAGAAAATTAGTAATGCTCTTCATGAGCAATTGACAGAGGTGTCTACTACTTTAAAGGTCTATATGACTTCATACTAAGTATACATCATAGCTTCAATGCAAACCTTTTTAGGTTTGATGATAGAAAGAGATAGAAGAACCACCCCTATTTATTAATATTATCCTCAGCTAACACTAAAAGGATCAATACATCACATTAAGAGGGTAAATGATGCCTTCTTCATAGTATTTTTATGTCTTTTCGATCCTCAATTGAAACAAAAGAGAATATCAGATAAAGCCTAGACTGTCATCAATGATTTAAATATATATTTTTATAATTCTCTACCTTTTTCTATCTATAGGTTGGATTTTTCCAAGGCTATCCCTATATGATCCCTAGATTTCCTTCTAAAAAATTAGTTCTAATGGAGCTATGTAGATAGATTATTGTTGTACACAATAAACAAATAAAACTTAAGAAATCAGGATTTAGGTTCCAAATATAAATTAGCAGATACTCAATTTTGACTGCTGCCAAATCAAGGGTAATGGAAACTAAAATGCAATTGGTCACTATGAAGTAGTTTAAAAGAAGGCCGATTTTGACTACAGGGGTGCTAAAGACATGATCAGAAGGAAGACTCAGTTTCATGAGCCCATGATTGAAGACATCTGGATAGATTTGAGAATAGTAGAAGATATAAAAAATGGATTATAACAGATTGTCTATGGAGCAAATTGAATATCTAGGGCTCGCTAATATTCCCCCATATCTGGTAGATGAAAAAAATCTAATTAATAGCAAATAACTAGCTAAAAAAGTTGATAACTCTCCTCTTCCTCTAATCTAGTGGTCCCAAAAATAATTGACATCTTTAAGGATGAGATTTGAACTAATATTGGCTAACACTAATGATTGGCTAACGACCAAAGGAATCACATTGAAGGAATTCATCACAGGATTAGAGGCTAAATTCCAAGAGGAAACAAGGAAGAGAGTAGAAAATAGAACCAAGAATAAAAGTGATGGTCCTTCTCTTTCTAGGCCTCACAAGCCTAGGATCATCTTTGTGTCGAAGAAATCAAAGGTTGCTGAGAAAGAGTCCAAATCAATAGATATATGGGTTGGGGAACAAAGCACTCAAGAATAGGTGACACAATAGATGGAGATAGATGACAGGCCTATAGAGCAATAGGGAACATAAAATATATCTCCACAAGAGGAGGCACAACTAGTTGTAGGGGTTTCTTCTTCTCCACCCCAATCCCCTGTGGTAGTTCCTTCACCCCTTTCTCCCATCAGCATTCCTTCCTCTAGAGTTGCCTCTCCTTTAAGATTTATTTTTGGTGACCATCAAGGTTCTTTTGTAGATGTTCTTTGATCATCAGGATCTATCCCTAGTCTCTCATCTCCTTCTTTCAACATTGGAGATAGTTCCACCATCGACCAGTCAGTGGCTGATACGGTTTTGCCTGATACTATGCTTGCTACACCCACTACACCTATTTTTCTCACCAATAGTGAAAATTTTACCCCAATAACACCAACTACAAGGACTATTTCTATAGTAAGTACTTCTACTCTCCCAACTTGGTTATCAACTTTCACACCTAAAAAAATCAAGCCATCTCTGCAGATGACTTTAATTTTAGAAAATAGTGCCAGTGAAAGCTAAGACCCCCAAGAAGCCAAGGATACTTTATAATATGGTTGAGAAAAAGGGGTAAAAATTCTTAGAGATAGCCAAACCTCCATAGGATGCAACCCTAGAGAATTTTGACATGAGCAGCTACTCCATTCCTCGTGTTGAGTTGGGGAAAGTAACTCATGAGGGTGTAAAGAGTGATCTGCAATTTGCAATGGATATCATGGTCCAAAAATTTAACAAAGAGAGAGAGATGAAATATTATTACAAGGAAAAGGTAGAAAAATTGACCATAGTATTCAGGAGATTCACTTTTACCCCAGAGGTAGCAGCTCTGAAAGCCTTTTTCGTAAATGATGTTATTCTAAAAAGTGGAAAAGACCTACCTGAAAGGGAAAGTACTTGAAGATTACATAGAAAAGATACATACACAAGGAATTTCCTTTCTTATATAGGTTTCTAAGAAGATATGTAAAATTAAAAAAATGAGGACAGAGTTGGAAGACCTCATCTCTCTTATTTCTCAAGATATTGACAGCACAAACAAATATCTTAGCAAGTGGGTAGAGATGAAAGCTCTAAAGGAACATACCTTAGTATCGATCAACATCATTAACAAGAAATATTCCTATGTTGAAATAAAATAATCACTAATATACAGAATCTAAGTACTTAAGGAGCTGATTGATGACCTTGAATCTTCCAAGGATGCCAGTGACAAAAGTGACACCGACCTGTTGAACAGATTAGAGGAATTGCCTTACGGACTCACCTTTTGAGACAATTGATTTCTTTCAGTAGAGGAAATGATTTAAGAATTAAAAGGTATGATCCAAAGGTAATTTGAAGAGAAAGCATTTTCAATGACTTTTGTGGATAACATTTTAGATTCTCAGTTAATTCTAGATAATCTAAGAACTAGGTTAACTAGTGATGCAAAAGCCATCATAGTACTGAAAGACATTACAATCAGAACTAAATTAATCTTCAAGAATACCATTACACCATATATTATATGAATATAGGAATCTATCACCATGTATGATGCTCATCTGAAGAAGTTTGGCTGTAAGAGTTGAATTATTCTCCCATTCTCTCTTCTTCATTCTTCTCATGTACTTTGTAATTGACTTAGGACATTTACACATGTACTTTTGTCATGTGTAAATACATGCACTTTTGTAATATGTAATTACATGTAAAAATCTAGAAAATATCCTAAAGTTAATGCTAACTCATCTTTGACTAGGTTTTCAATATTTTATTCTTTTTCCAATTTTAAAGGTTTTTCCCTATATATAGAGGGAACCTATTTTGTAAAAGTATCTCTAGATAATTGACAACAAAAACTCTACTTAGATTGAGATACTTATTGATACTTTGTGCTCAGTTTGTAAATCATATTTTGTTGAATGAATGAGAAACAGGGTAATTTCAGACTTTGTGTTGAAGTAATTTGTATTACTTAGGAAATAGTTCTTGTGTTCTCTTTCCTGATAATCTTTCACCTGTTTTCTTTAATAAACAAAGTGTGTGTATTTAAATTATATAAATACATTCTTAAGGGTATTAGAAATAATTTAAAATTCTTTTATCCTTGTGATCTTTTTATCTATTATAGTTTTAGGTGAAGACTTTGAGCTTTACTTCACTCTACAATTGCGTACACTTCAGATCAGTGAAGGAGGCAATGAAAGACTTTGTGCTTTTGTGGGTTTTCTTGTGGGCCTAGTTACTACTCCTGGAGATTTTTTGTTAATTGTTGAATACCATTTTTGAAATAAGGGGAATGCTTTCAGTCATTAACCAAGATCTCTTTTTTGTTTTATGAACATCATCTCTAAAAAAAGAGAGATGGATGTTATTATCCTACCCTAAGTATTATTTTCTACTTATTTATATACATATATAGAATATAAGTGATTCATAGGGAACCTCCCCTTTACGAGAGGAGAGATTTATCTCATTATGATGTGGTAAACCCACACTTTTTGTCATATAAATCTGCTTGTACTGTGGTTGATATACCCATTTTGCCATTAGTTAGTTGACGACAAAATATTCACTGAAAAGGTCTAATGGTGAATAACATGTGATCCGAAAAGTGAAGTCATAGGTTCTAATCTTATAGGGGATAAGGTATGCACACCTTCATAAAAAGTATTCACATCTAATTGACTAACCACATCTATGTTTAATGTGACAAGGGTAAGTAAGTGGATTGAAACCTATATTGAGTGAAACAAGGTATTACATAGTCCATGGTTAGGGATACTATTCACCACTATTTTGGGAATTATGGTTATAAAAATGCATGTATGCAAACTTCATAAAAATACATTGAGCATAATTGATTTTAGCCAAAAATCCTTTATTATAATATAATAAAATATATCAATAGTGAATAGGGATAACAAAAAATGGGCCTAGTTGGGTTGAGATTTGAATGTAGGCTTGAAGCTCTTATAGTGGTGATAGTGATGGATGAGAGGGAGTTATGAAATTTACCTAGTGAATCCACCCCTAGGGTATTTGATTTGTGGTTGGGATTGTTTGTCATGCAGGGGAAGAGAAACTTCTTGTGCATCTCAAACTAGTATGAGAAGGATGATTTCATGACATAAAAAGGGAGAAGTTGAGACTAGTCAACATATGGTCTAATTCACATAGGTTTGAATAACCCATTCAAACATCATGTTAGTTCCATTGTCCTATTAAGACACCATCTGATGTATCCTTTCCCCAGATAGAGGAGGATGCATGAAAAATGGGGAAATAACCATAAAAGTGATGGTAGAGAAGGGTCTCATGTTTTTTATATTAATACCACATTTGGTAGTTATAGGTAACCAAGGTGATAGAAGCCATGTAGTTTTAAAAATTGGCTTTCAATGTGGAAGAGGTTTCATAGTCCCTACACTCTAAGTATAAGGTAGACTAAGAGAGTGATGATATGGATGACTTTTATCTAGGAAGTAGATTAATAGATGTGGTATTTCACAAACCAATGCTCCTGAAGAATGGAGGTAAAGTGTTTAACAAAATGTATAGATAGGTCTCATGTCATGTTTTTGATGAAATGCCTAAATTTATTATTGGGGAATAGTTTAAATTTAAATAATATGCAAAGTAGGATAATATAAGGTTAATTATCTTTTAAGAAAAATAATTTTAACTTGGGTAAAAGGGACTAATTTTATGAAGGATCCAAGGCTAAGTCTAGAGAATTGATTATATAGGTATCCTTTTGGAATATCAATGCTTAGTGTAATAGGTCAAAGAAATGCAAGACCTTTTCTTTATAATTTGGGAAAATACTCAACTCATATTTATGACTTATAGACTATGGGGAAGGCCAAAAGGATAAAATTAAGCTCCTCTTCATAAACTTGAAACTTTAAAAGAAGTGGTCAGAAACATTGCTTCCAACCTATCTTCTATGAAACATCTTCCTCCACATCAAGCTTATATTATTGAAAAAGTGAAGGAGATCCCTTTTTTGGATATTTAAAATGAGGAAGTGTATTATTATTTCAATTATTTAATTAATATTGTATTTATCCATAGATTTAATAGCTTGTGACCTTCATCAATTACCTTATATCAGTGGGTTTATGAGAAATGGTCAAATAAATGTGAGATCTCTTTATGCTCTAAAGGTTTTTTTTATTTTAATTTTAGTGAAGAGGAGGATTATTATAAATTTCTCTCAAAAGTCCCTTGGTTTTAGGGTACTGTAGTCTTTTTTATCACTCAATTTTTAGAGTTTGATCCAAACATTCTCTCAGTATCAAAGATGCCATTGTGGATTTGGCTTCCAGACCTTCCCTTGAATTTTTTTCATGCTTATAAGGAAATAGGTATGATTTGGGGAATTTATTAATAGTTGATAGTGTGAGAATGAATGTAGGCTTATGAAACTTTGATAGAATTTGTGTGGGGATTGATTTGAGCAAAGGGGTTATAGAGAAAATTACTCTAAAATATGGAAAGGTTATTCATGCTCAAAATTTAGATTATGAGAGCATAACTTTTAGATGCTTTAACCAAAAATTACCTAGTCATCTTCATTCTTCCTATATCCAAGAGCATTTTAAAGTAGGAAATAAAAAGGGGGATAAGGTAACATCGAGCAAATGGAGTGTTCTACATCTGGTAGTAGTTGCTGAAGACTATTTTGAAGATTTAGATATTTAGGAAATGTATAATTGGGAACCTAAAAGAATGAAGATCAAGTGTCCCCTATTAAATAGGATCAGTCAATATTTAGGGAAAATTAAAATTACCAAAATGTTCCATTGAATAAGAGAATAGGGGAAGTAAAGAGAGGACATGATTTTAAAAATTCATATTTAGATAAAAATTTACTTGAAAAAATAAACTGAAAAATTTAGAATCATGATATGCAAATTTTTTTGGTCAAATCCGATAAAATAATTAAGTAGGAGGTAAGAAATAAAAAGGGTGAAAAAGGCAAAATATTCAATCTCTTAGACTACTTTCCCAATCACTAATGACTTTGTTTTTGCAGTCAATTTTTAGGTGGTTAAAGTACCTATTATTTAATTTGCCTATGTCTTATTGGCTATTTGGTTCCTTTTATTCTTTTTTAATTATGGTAGGTAACCCTAGTTTTTATATAATCTCATATCTTAGTTTCATTCCTTTTGTGGTTGTCTTCTTGTAAAACTTTTTATTTAGTTGTGGGCCGATTGATGCCTAAAAGTATATCATAAGGGCTTAATAAGTGTTTAAGAAACACTTCTCATTTTTGGATTCAAATAATCCATTGCATGAGTTATAAGTTGTGATCTTCCTGAGATATTTGTTGGAATATAAGAAAATCAATGAACTATTTCACAACAATGATAACATAGCTAGTTGTTGGGAGAAACGTTGGTATAAAATATTGCTTTTGAATATGAAAGTAATATGAACTAAGTATAGTTAATTATGATCAAAACCTAAATCATAAATTCTAAGATACCATTTATATTTATAATGGAAACTAAACTAAAGTGAATTGATAAAAAAAATGAGCAAAAATAAGGGTAGGTAGAGAAGAAAGATGTTACTGATCTTTAATTTGGACATTATGACAAAGCTTAGATTTCATCCAAACATGCACTCAAACCAATATATGCAATGGAATAGCTAAAGCAAAAATTCTATCACATATCAAGAAAAAATCTAAGGATATTTGAAATAATGAAAATAAAAAACCAAATTCAATTTAAATATTTACTCCTACAAGAAAATTGAATAAACACATTTACAAGAGAGAAGAAAATGAACTAAATTTAAGATCTTTAAATCAATATAGCATTATCACAAATTGACAACTTTTCATTCAATCATGCACATCTATAATTCATGGAAATAATTCAAATCTAAAATTTAGACTAGTTAATTGAGGAAGTAACCATGATAGTAAAATACACAAATAAAATGAGACAATCATTTCAAAATTCTCCTGCTTGTATTAACTTTCTCCAGATTTACACAATAGTTTATCTCCAAAAAATCCCTCCTTGTTTACAAATGATAATACCTATTTTATAAAATATTAAGGAGGTATGTCAGTTTATCATGACAAATGATAATTTTACTAGTGTCATAGACAACTGTCCCTTTACAACCTTATATAACTAGACACTTTCTAAATGTACTGAACTATAAGCAATGTTATTTACAATATGCATATGATTTTACAAAAATAATATTCCTTTTTAAAAATTAAATACTTGTTTAGTTACAAAGGAATATCTTAAAGTCAAGAAATTTGACTTTGAGAAGCACTTGTTATTACATCCCCTTATCTCTATTGTAGGATCTTCATTGCTTCATTATGTTGTTCATCAGTCAGCCAGAGGTTGATGGTGGCTTCCATAAAAAGATACTTTTATTGATCTCATAAGCCTTTGAGGTCCTTATCAACCCTATCTAAAGCTTATTTTATGCTCCTTACATCTATAACCTTCTCTTTTTCAAACAAGATCATGTCCAAGATCCTTTTATTACCTACCCCTATTTTACCTTGGATTTTGCTTTTCACCTTCGACATGAATTAAGTAGCTCCATGATTAAACTCCTCATCAGTGATCAAGACAATAGGACTGAGTGTATTTGGATCTATAATTAGGCTCTCTATTATGTGCATCATCATGTTTTCCAATTTCTTGAGATCACTATAAGGATTTCCCATGTCTTTGGACTATTTGTGTCAGGAATCTAGAACAACAAACATGCTCTGATGTCACTAGTTGGGATCTTGCTCCTCAGAAAGAGCACAATATGATTACCAAATATAAGCAATTGAATATGCGGAAATAACCAGAAACACAAGTAACTAGAATTCACCAATAGCACAGAATATGAGAGACAATACACTATCTTGTATTAACACTAACAAAAAAGAATACAACAAAGAGCCGCCACACTCTTTCACCTTACAGAGATTCGCCACACCTCAAGTGTTCAGTAATTCTTCTCACACACACTCTCCTACACAAAAACGGTCCCAACAACCAACTCACACACAGAATTGGTGTTCACCTCACCAACCAATCAGTAATAACCCTGCCGGTACATCAAGCACTCTATAGCACTTCAAGCTGATCTCTCATGAACCTGCAACCTGCAATTCAAAGACCAAACTTACATGTAGATCCCCAATGAGCTTGCAACAACCTGAAACTCATAGATCTTACAACTAGAAGGAACTCTTCCTTTCTATCTCATGCCTTATACAATACATGCCAATGGGTCTATAAATAGATCCCTAACTCAAACATTAACTTAGACTCTTAATTTAGACAATTGTCCTCGCAGCCCAAGACTCTAACTGGTCTCAACATGCAAACTCTTTGTTCACTTAACTAACTGTCCGTGAAACGAGCAGTTTTGGAACACACAGGTGACTGACGTCGGTCCCTGCTTGTCTGGTTCTGTCGACATCGGCCAACTTTCTGTCGTCACCGGTGGCCTTCTGCACTGGTCTCTACCGTCGTCGGTTCTGCTACCGACGCTGGTTCTTATAGAACTCAGCAACCATCTGTTCCTCAGTTTGTAAAGGGTTGAAGCTTTTAGCTCCACAACCTAACAATCTCCCACTTGGAGATAAATAGCTGCAACCTGTACATGTACCTGTACACCGTCTAGTTTGTTACCTTGGCTATGTATCCATCTTCAAAATCACCCTTGAAGACCAACCACCACAAAATCCGTGGTGCAAAACCTGTCATCCAAATTCCCTACCACATCCGCATCTACAACCATGTAGAAAAAGAACTTGACCCTGCATAGCATGTGCACCTGCTACTAGTCCCTGTAAGAATCCACTGAACTGCCCTCCAATGGTTCTCTCCCGAATTGGCTCCTAACTTGTGACAACTCCCACTGCTTGGGAAAACTCAGGTTTAGTACATACCATGCACTCAACCTCATTATGTGAATCAAGACACCTGTTCTATGAACTGTCTAACTATCAGCGTGCTAACCGGTTTCACACAATCATCCTGAAACAAAGTCAACACATGACCTTCCATGTCTCTAGAACACACTCTTGCCAAAGAATCTTGCTGCTCCCAGATTCCCCATGACAAACACCTAAACTAACTTTACCTTTAGTTCAGCAATACCTGTATATGTAACCCTGCAACAAGCACATCATACAAAAAATAGGATAGTGTAGCTAATACTATCCAACCTGGTAAAGAGAAACACAATGAACAAACCTCCATTGCCCTACAGCCAATACAAGATCAAATACCCTGATCTTCCATCTCACATATCCATTTCCGCTCTTCTTCATCCTTAACATCCATTCATCTCTCAGTGCTTACTTCCAGCTGGCAACACTACCCAAAACCTCTGTTTGGTTCTCCTCCAAGGAATCACATCCTCATCCATGCCTAGCTCCCACTGTTTCCTGGATCTACCTGTTCTGCTTCTTCAATAACTTCCTGGTCGTATGCCATAAGTGAGCAACAAGTAGTGTAAAGAAGGGAAATGATGAATTTGAGAACTTACTTACACCTTCAGTCCTCCATATGGGCGCTTGAGACTCCATGACAGCTTGCTGTCCACCCAAAATTTGTCTCAGTGACCGATGCCGGTCACATCTCAGTCTACAGCCGACCGATGTCGGTTCCCTACGACTGCCTCCCTGCCGACATCGGTTTCCCCTGGCTGACGCCTGTCTCTGTCTACCCCGAGTCACCGACGTCGGGCTGCACATACCCGACATCGGTCCCTGTCTGGACACCGATGCCAGTTTTCTTGCCGACGTCGGTCTCTGTGTTTTTCTTGTGAGACCTGACTTTTTCTCGCGAGCTCCTTTTGGATTAAACCCTTGTCCAAAACACCCTTGCTCTGCTCAAAATTCATCTGCATCTTGTGCTGAACTCTGTCCGTCACTTTCTCCTTGAAAACCAAGGCTTTCCTGTTCTTGTCACTAACATCGGATTCCTCAAGAAACCTCACCTTCTTCTTCTGCATACAGAAATCACGATCCATGCCTTCCAAATCTGAAAGCATATCTTTTGACTCAAGAACCAGCATCTCCTTCTTATCTATGTGACCAAGCCTATCAAGCCACATCTCTGAATCTATAGCTGAAGTAGATAACCCAGAAAGAGAATCAGTAAAACAAGTAGATAGATAAAGTGTACCTACTTTCTTACCTCTAGCTACAACAAGTGTACCCTTGGTAACCTTCCAAGAGTCCACTGTGAGAGTTACTGTGCAACCCTCTTCACCCAAACTTCTAACAGAAATCAGATTCCGCTTCAAAACTGGGACGTGCATGACCTCCTTTAACACCCATGTGTTACCTATCTACAGTTTCAGCTTCACTTTGCCTTTGCCAACAATCTGACAAGGCTTACCATCCCCTACACAAATTTCTCCAAAATCTCTCTGGACATACTCATGAAAAAATTCTCTATGTGGGGATGCATGAAAAGAGGCACCAGAATCTAATACCCAAGATTCTACTTTATCCAAAGAACATACCAGAGCATCTTGTGCAACGTAACCTGCAACATCTGCTTCTTCTTCATGTTCTTCATGCTGATCTGTACCCGATCTGCAATCTCTCTTTAAGTGCCCTTGCTTTCCACATTTCTAGTAGGTTATTCTGCCATACCTGGACTTGGATCTCTTGCCCGTCTTCGACCTTGATCTCCCACGCTCTATCTTCTCTCTTGGCCTTCCTCTTCCTTCAACACTCAAAGCATGTCCAGATGATTCCCCTGTGCTTTTCCTGCGTATCTCTTCGTTCAAGATTACACTCACAATATCATCCACTTTTAAGACTTTTGAAGGAGACACAGTATTAGAAACTGCCATTACCAAACCTTCCCAACTTTTAGGTAATGAACACAAGATTAAGAGAGCTCTTATTTCATCATCAAATACAATATTGACTGAACTTAACTGGTTTACTAAACCATGGAAATCACTAAGATGGCTATGAACAGATCCACCTTCCAACATTTGCAAATTAAATAAACGCTTCATAAGAAATACCTTATTCAAAGCTGAGGGTTTTTCATATAAATTTGCCAAATATTCCATCAACTCCACCATTGTCTTACACTGTGATAAGCTAGAAATCACAGATGATTCAAGACTCAATCTAATAGATCCCAGAGCCTTCCGATCAACAACCTCCCATTCTTCATCTTTCATATCCATGGGTTTGCTAGCAACCCCACCCAACGGTAAGTACAAATCTTTTTGATACAGATAGTCCTCAATCTGCATCCTCCATAATTGGTAGTTCTTGCCATTGAACTTCTCCATTCGTAGTTGACTGCTTTCTGTCATTGCTCAACTCCCACTCAAACAGAAACCTTGTGAGTAACCTGTAATCAAAACACACTAACCAGATCTACACCAATCTGTTAGTATCCCAACCAAAAGCTCTGATACCAATTGATGGTATCAAGCTTAAGAACCTACAACCAAGGCTCTGATACCAGTTGTCAGGAATCTAGAACAACAAACATGCTCTGATGCCACTAGTTGGGATCTTGCTCCTCAGAAAGAGCATAGTATGATTACCAAATATAAGCAATTGAATATGCGGAAATAACCAGAAACACAAGTAACTAGAATTCACCAATAGCATAGAATATGAGAGACAATACACTATCTTGTATTAACACTAACAGAAAAGAATACAACAAAGAGCCGCCACACTCTTTCACCTTACAGAGATTCGCCACACCTCAAGTGTTCATTAATTCTTCTCACACACACTCTCCTACACAAAAATGGTCCCAACAACCAACTCACACACAGAATTGCTGTTCACCTCACCAACCAGTCAGTAATAACCCTGTCGGTACATCAAGCACTCTATAGCACTTCAAGCTGATCTCTCATGAACCTGTAACCTGCAATTTAAAGACCAAACTTACATGTAGATCCCCAATGAGCTTGAAACAACCTGCAACTCATAGATCTTACAACTAGAAGGAACTCTTCCTTTCTATCTCATGCCTTATACAATACATGCCAATGGGTCTATAAATAGATCCCTAACTCAAACATTAACTTAGACTCTTAATTTAGACAATTGTCCTCGCAGCTCAAGACTCTAACTGGTCTCAACATGCAAACTCTTTGTTCACTTAACTAACTGTCTGTGAAACGAGCAGTTTTGGAACACACAGGCGACCGACGTCGGTCCCTGCTTGTCTGGTTCTGCCGATGTCGGCCGACTTTCTGCCATCGCCGGTGGCCTTCTGCACTGCTCTCTGCCATCGTCGGTTCTGCTGCCGATGCCGGTTCCTATAGAACTCAGCAACCATCTGTTCCTCAGTTTGCAAAGGGTTGAAGCTTTTAGTTCCACAACCTAACAATTTGTTCAAAGCTTTGATCTTCTCTATCAATATAGCCATATCCATATTAAAGTGTGCCAAATTGACTATTTTAATATTAGGAATTTGATCCTTTGTCAAAATATTGATCAATTCCTTTGTCTTATTACTTGAATCATGCCATTGTCTAACTTGGATTGAAGCCAAAGTACCCTATTTTCTAACCATATCCTTCTTAGACTTTACTAACCTAAAGAAGCTAATTAGATCATACATGGTTGTTTCAAATTGGTTGACCATATCTCTTGGAATAGATAAAATATATTGTTCTTGTATGTTATTCTTTTGTTTCTTTATCCCTTTGATATCAACTTGAAACTATTATATCTATGCTTAAGTTAGTTCAAGAACATCTTCCAAAAAAAAAGGATCTTCACTAGACATCTATCCTTGTTTTGAGTCAAATTATTCAGTGGCTCCACCTTTTGATACAAAATTTCTTTGCCTCCTACCATGACTATTTTATCTATCACTCTTTGAAAGCCAATAGTCTATAAATCAAACTTGACTCCAAATGAAGATTGGGTCACATGTGGAATAAGGATTTTAACTTGTGATTGGGCAGGTGACTGGCTTGGATTACCCAATATTCTTACCTCCTATTCCTATAAAGAAACTATCCATGGTTTCATTTATTTCTCCATAGAGATATTAGTGGATATCACCATAGTCCATGGATGGTAGGTAGGTAGCTTCTCCAATCTAGGTTCATATAAGAACCACTCAAGAATAGGTGGACCATAAAATATGTTCCCTTCACTATACAAATTGACTTCTTTTAGGGGAAGAGTTATGGTCAACTTGGGATTCTTAGCTTTTGGAATAAGGGAAGTCTTTGCTTTCCTCTTGGGAGGGTCAACAACTACTAAGCCCAAAGATTTCCATTTATCATCCTTAGTTTCATCAACACTTATCTTATCTTCTTCATATAAATCTATATATATCATAGATATAATTTTCAATACATCCTCAATAGACTCTTAAGGATCTATGGCTATCATATGAACCTCCTATTGATGTAATTCATGTTCTAACACCTTGGAAGATTCTTTAGATGATGACATAGAAGCAATATTACTTAGACTTCTTTCCTCCATACTCTTCTCTTCAACCTTATGTTTTATTTGTGTCTCTACTTATTCACTAACTAATGAAAGTCTAGAAGATTCATCATTGACCAAGTGATACTGCCTAGGCCCTAGTTGCCATCTATTATCCATTTTTTGATTTCTCTATAGTTTAAACTCAAAATTTAAGTTGTACTCTTAATTTTCTAGTGACTTCAAAATAAGAGGATGATTTGGTGTAAATATGATAAAATTCATTAGGATCATATTCATAGGGTAAATGTAGAATAATTTTGAGATTCAAATATTATTTAACTCTTCCATAAGCATCTCATTGCTTAAGATCATCAATATACAAGTTGAAAGATGACCTATGTTTTCATATAGTATCAATATGATCCTACTACCTACATGTAGTCTTTCTAATTGTCATTGGGAAATTGTGAAGAATACCATTTATCTTGGTTTTGCAAAGGCCATCTATGCCATGAAACAAATAGTACATGACATCTTGTTCATCTAATTTGTTAGGGACATGGACTATCAACTTGAGAGGAGAATTTTGAGTCCCCTAAATCTTTATGATAGTGTAGTTAGAGAAAAACCATATGTATCCCATTGTTTCAATATATTTATTGATTAGAGGGATTTCTCTCTTCATGATAATGTTAATTATAGCTTCACTCAAGGTAGGGTAGACACAGTCACAAATAAATTAAATGCGGTCTCTATATTTGAAAATGTGCAACTTGGAATAATATTGAGAAACAGTCTGGGTTCCATTTGTAGACCATTATCTATAATTGGGGATTTTTGTCGTTGCACATTGGGAATCTAGGAGATAAGACATCATGTAAAACTCTTGCTTATTCTTATGCTTTATTGCATATATTTGTCTACTTAAGGCCAATACTAATTATTTCACATAATGGAGGGAAAATTACCCTTTCAACAATGAATTAGACCATGGGCATCCATAATGGATCTACATATACTATGATTTCACACCCACACAACTTGTTAAACATTGTCATTATCATCCTAATTCTAGGTCTAAATTGAATGATAAGGATGTTCTTATTAAGATATAAAAAGACCTAGTTACTAAGGTCTAACCACTTTTCTAGGGTATCCATCAAATTATGCTCTTTAGTCTAGGATATGATAGAGGCTAGGTCAATTTGGGGCTTGGGTATTTTATAATAAGACTCAAATGCAATAGCATAAATGTAATCCACTTTCTTGATGTTGTGTTCATTAATTAACATGCCCTTATCTATCTTAGATTCCTTAAAAATCTGAGTAAGAATATAAATGAAATGGAATACCTCTAGTTTTGGAGCTACATAGTGTAAACCAGTCATCTGGATTGCTACAATGTCATTATATAGTCTCCTATAGAGATTATCTTTTTTTCTTCCCTAGTAATAGATGGATGGTTCTCAATTGTTTATAAAAAATTATACCAATTATTATCCCCTATGTTTAAATCATCAACAACAAACTCTATGTCTTTAAACACATGACCTTTTACATATATTATCAGATATAAATCAACATCTTCCTTTAAAACATGCTTATGGGTCTCCATTACTATAATCTTGACTAAATTATCCAATAAGGGAGGATAATCTAACTATTTTAGTTTAATTAAAGTGATTCTCAAGATAATTTAGAGCAATTTGTACACTCTATAGTTTTTTGATGGTTTATGTAGAGCTTCAATGGTGATGATCTAGTTTTAATGTGAGCTTTAGTGCCTTAGATTTCATTTGGATTGCACATTTATACCTTTCATGTGTTTGGGTCCACATGACATCTAATTTGATATGTTTTACCTATATTTCATTTCTATTTCATGATACTAATTTATTTGAAATATGAACATTTGTCACTTTTGGACACATGTCAATACTTTGTGTAATATTGAAGATTGATCAATAAACATCACTGATCTCTTAAAAACTCCCCCTAGCCTTGACCTCATTATAGACCATTAATATTCTATTCAAGTCCCCAAGAGTGTGTTACTTAGTAGATATGTGGGCTCCCCATGTACCTTTAAAACACAATCCATCATTTAATGCCCTTTTTCTATGTGCAAGCCTCTTTTTAGATCTGGTTTCTTTGAAATGTTGACCTACTCTGCACCATTGATCTTGATTTATAATCTTGAATGTTATTAATTGATCTCCATCAAATTCATCAATGTTGTGACATGTTTCACCACCATGTTTGGTTTGGGCCCTTTTAAAAATATACCTTCATTTGCACCATCAATCTGAGGAGTAAAAATGAATGCATATCAATGATTCCTTTCTTTATAACCAATATTTAACTTGGGCTAGTGATCTATGGGATGACTTGCTGAGATTATGATACTTGTCCTTCTTACATCCTTTAATAGGATCTTTGACAATTTGAATATTCACTCACCATTAGATCTTTGATCTACCTCTAAGATCATGCCACTTATCACTCTCACAATTTTTCCCAAGAGATTTGACAATTTGACTCAGGTGGACACCCACATACCATTGATCATCTGCCCAAGCTCCAAGATCATGCCACTTGGTGTCTTCACATTTAGTCAATACTTATAGATATAAAATTAATGACATAATATCTCAGGATATATGTATATAATTAGTATAAAACTTTAGAATAATGTTTTATTCATGTTAATAAATACAATTATGGCTTAGGATAAAATTTTAAACTAGGTTTAAAATTAAAATTTTCCCACATAAATATGAATCCCGCATAAATCTAAATCTATTTAAAACTGTATGTAGGATAAAACATTTAGACTAAGGTTTTTAACACTATTTATGCATAGATTAAATTAATTGATTAAAATACCAAAGGATTAATCAAAGAAGGTTAAATTGGAATTTAAAGCATGAAACCCTAAACACTATTTATTCAAATAGACCCCACTAAACTTTTAACATGGAAACAAAATCAAACATTAGCAATATTACATAAATTCAAACAAATATTAAATGCTAATATGCCAAATGTAAGCTAGATCAAAACATGATGCCCAAATAATGCAATCTAATCAAATTAATTGTTCAATCTATAACACAGATTTGTAACATTTAAACAAGGTTCTTTAATTTTCAAAAATAGGCATATGTTGACCTCAACAAGGCCTTAAATAAAACCCCACATTTATCAAAAAACTATTATATTTTTTTAATCTTTCAGCATTTGTCTTAATAGTACAAATACTTTTTTTTCAAAATTATGTGGCCCCAAAAAACAAAAAATGTGGTGGTGAATTATTCTAAGAAATAAATTGTGAAAAAATAAAATGTTATTATTTTATTAAAATGTCAACTCGAATGTAAAAATTAAACCATTACTATTTTACAAACATAGAGTGATGAGAAAATTTATGAATTTTAAACTCTTGTTGACTCCACCATTAAAATTGTTAATTTTGAAAATGTGTACACCTCTAATGTATCTTGTTCATCTCTTATATTTATTCACAACATTTTATTTCTAACCTTTTTTTAAAAAAACATGCACTCTATGGGTTATTTTGGCAACGGTCTTGGAAAATACAAAAATGGCACTGTTGAGCCTCTCTTCATTAAATCTAATTTGAATTATGTAGGCTCAAATCTAATTCTTCTTAAGGTAAATTAAATTCATTTTGTCTCCCTCATTTAAGGAATCTATATGATAATACTCTCAATATCGTATGCCTTGTTTTCATTATAATGTTTGTCATGATCATTCTTTGGTTAAAAAATGTAAAACCTATGATCATTGTGGTAAACATGGGAATATTATCTCTATATGTTAGAAATTTCATGTATGCAAATATTGTGATAAATTAACTAATGACACTTTAAATTATTGTAAGACCACTCTAAAAACTAGTTGTAAGGTTTAAAGTATTTGGATCCCTAAATATAATGTATCCTATAGAGACTTTGATGTGTGTTCTTTTGATAATTCCTTAATTACTTCACATATTATATCTTTTAAAAATGACACATCTTCTTTGTCTCACTTTTGATACATTCTTTGATTTTATGATTACTTCTTATTGTAGGTTATCAAGGAAATATACCTATTTTGGAGCTAATTAGTTTTTAGAATAACTTATTTTTCATATAGGATTACACACTTTGTTATGGAAGTTGTATTTTGCTCCTTTTGACTTGTTTTACATCTACTTCGATTAATTATATGTAGATCATATTTTGATGGCATATTATTTTATTAACATGAATATTTTTGTTAACTTGTTTTTTTTAAAGGTATAGTGAATCATATTTTCTACGTATTCTTCTTGTTGGTCATTGTATATTAACCATATTATTTGAATAGGCTTATTAGAGATTATTGATGGTCATAGCTTCATCCTTACAACTTTCGGTGACACCTTATAATCTTCTTTCTTTCTAAAATTATTGTAATTCCTCTTGAAGTACATTTATATCAAGGGGAGTATTATGTAATTTCAACTCCTTTCATCATTTTTAAAAGGTTTTCTCCACCTTTTAAACCCTAAATTAGTATTAAGGGTGATTGTTGGAAATTATACTTATTTGGGTTAACATTTTCTAATTCATTTAGTCTATCTAGATTATCCTAAGTCTATTTTAGGTGTACATTATTATTATAATAAATGCTCTTTATCCTAGATTTATGAGGTATATCTCACCTCTTTTGTCCACTTATAGGATTTTGAATTTACTTGCACAAGTAACTCCTCCCCCATATGTCACATACTTCCCTCCTCTTTATTGTCAATAGGACATTTGACACACACTAAGAAGGAATTGTAAGGTCATGATTAAATTCCTTGTAACTCCCTTTCACTTCCTCTTGCTCTACTGAAATACCCCTCTCCTCCTCTCTTCCACCTAGTCATTATTGACTTGTATTTTCACTTGAAGATTTTTCCTCATCTTGATTATTATATCTCTTAAGCTTATATTTTTAGGATTATTGTCAGAAATGCTTCTTAATATATTGTATATTTTTCCTCCATTTAATGGTTTATCCACTTGTAAATTATTATCTCTCTCATTTTTGGTTCTCTTGCTATTGAGGTAATCTTGATTTTTATGCACCCTTTTGCTTTGTGATTTCAATATTTATCTTTTATTCTTGGAATAAATACTAATAAAGTCACTTATCTCAAAATAAGAATTGTATAATATGTTAAAGATGTAATTATTTAGTATCACTTTGAAATATTGAATTTATTTATATCATAGTTTTGAACATATCATTAAATTTGCATATGAGCATGTATTATTAATAAGTATCATTGAGTCACATAAGTAGGATATGTATGGTATACATCATGACACTAAATTAATATAATATATAATTTATGTATGATGTGGATAATATAAATATAGTAATATACAAGTGCATATAATAAATTTCATATAATGTCAAATAATTTTCATATGATATCACACATAAAGGCCCAAAGGTCACACAAAAATGGTATAATTATGCCATAAAAGTAAGAATTTTAACATTCAAGCACAAGGGCCACACACTATAAGAACTAAATTTTTAATCTATCATGGAGCAAAGTAAGAAAAAATCATAAATCAAATGAGACTAGTCTACATCCACCATATGGATCCATGTCATTGTTTGTAAATAATATAGTTCAAGTAACACATGTATAGTATGAGTGAGTAGAAAAAAACTATTAAAATGTTTATCTCAAAATGGTAAAATTTTTATGGATTAATGAAAATTATTAAAATATTCATAGAGAACAACAATATGGCCCAACTTAGCAAGGTTGTTGGTTAATGAGAGAAACCAAACATCAAAACCATGTAAAATTATATTTTTTACCACTCTCAAATACCTGTTAAAAAGTAATGTGTATCTTAAAATGGAAATATTGTATATTCCTAACATATAATAAATAACACATGGAAATAACTAAGATAAGAATAATTTAAGAAAGATTCTTAGGTCTTAATTTTGATTTTTTCTTGAAAATATTTTGTTTTTTCAAAATTTTAAATTATTGGAATTGAAAATTATTTTAGTGAGTAATGTTTAAAAAATAGAGGAAGAGGGAAGTATTAAAATGCTCATAAAGAAGTATATTAAAGTATTATATAATAATAAGGAAGCAAAGACATGTGCCCCCAATGTATGTAAAATGATTCATATCCATGTAGTTTGGATGATTAAGATGGATAAAAATGTACATGATACACATGGACAAAATAAAAATATTATTATTTAAGTGTAATTAAATCCATAATATGATAATTATTCAATAGTGATAAATAATGAGCATTGAAAATATTTGTAAGGTATTTTGATTTGGATTGTTTGAATCAGTTTTTAAAAAGTAAGAGGGCAAGCATAGAAAGTGAAAAATAAAATAAGCAACTAGAAGGACACTTATATAAGGGGTATAATAAGTATAGATTTTTTATGTGTCATTAAAAATGGCTCACCAACATTAGGCTCTTAGAGAAATTAAGCCCATTCAACCTTTTCTTAAAAGGAGTCCCATGATGCAGGTCTACCTAAGGTCTATATCTACTAGGTCACAACACACTAATATTTGTTTTGTTATGTGTTGTGTAATATTATAGTCAAGGGGCCTATTGGTAGAGAAATATTCTAATGCCATATATTTTTTATAAAATTAGATGGTAATTATAGATTTGGGTTCTATTCAATTAGGTTCTAGTTGAAAATTGAAAATAACAAAGCATGCACATATATTTTCCCGAATGAAAAAATTAGGATTTGAGGTAAAATAGTTAAAAACACTAATTTTAGTTGTTTATTAATTTAATTCAATACATTAAACAATGCAGTGGATGAAACTTAGCTTTTACAAAGCCTCTAAAAGTAACTCGGGCAATGCTAGGGAAGGGGGTATCATCAAGGATCATGAAGGTAAGGTATTATCTACATGTTGTGGACCATTAGTTCACCAAATAAATTATGATATTGAAGATAAGGTATCCCTCTAGGGTATTTAACTTTCCTCAAAATTCCACATCCCCAAATTAATAATGGAGGGTAACTCCCTTTATAGTTTGAATGTTTTTTGAAGAAAACCATCCCATCCCACATTATAAAATATATTACTGATGATTCCCAAAGCATTAGATCCACCTTCAAGGAGTCTTCCATTACTCATATCTTCCATTATGGTAACACTATCACCAATTACCTTGGTAAATTTAGGGTCAAAATTAAACATATGTCCATGTGGGATAATGCCAACTCAATCCCAACCCAAATTTTAAAAATCATTACCAATGATGATGTAGCCAAGCCTTAAATGCAAAGCATATAATTCACACATGGGAAATTAATCTCAAGGTGTAAAACATTTCATCCCCTTGTAGTTTTTTAATTGGAAAATTAATAATTTTAGATCATACACTAACAACATTAATCACTACCTTCAAAGTTGACTATTATAGTATTATTCTAAAATTTCCCTTCACATTACTCAAAGTGGAAGAAACAACAACCATTCTCAATATTAGTAATAATTTTAACCAGAGGTGGAAATTGTTAGTAATATTTTTCCCTTGTGAAAGACTTGAATGATTTGAAGGTGGAAATCATTAATCTCAAGTAAGAGCTAGATAAGGGGAGAAAAGAATGTTTCTTAGTATGATAAATATTAGAATAATAGAGCATGTAGGATCTTATATAAGACATACAACCTTCCTTGACGGTAAAACCAAGAATATAAATTCCTCAGCTAAAGGTTAGATAGAATAACCTAAAGGGCCCTTCCAAACATAACCAAGGTTGTACCATTCAAAATCTACCATTGAAGAAAAACAAAAACATTGATTGATCAACTTCAAAAGTGAATTTCTCCTCAGAGGAGATTGATGTTAGGTATAAGGTTATTTTTATTTGTTGTTATGTCTATTTTAATTTATTACTAGTAATTTTATCTATTTTTTTTATTGTTCTTCCACTTGGCTACCTATGGGGATTTATTTCATGACTTTTGGTCTTACTTTGTTTAAGTTATTGGTTGTTCGATCCTTGTAAAAATTTATTAATTTTACATATCTAATGAAACCCTAACTTAATATATTTGATAAAAAAATGCAAAACAAATGGTAAAATAGATAAATCTTTAAATAATGAAGATAAATCTATATTTCTTGATCATTTGAACCCATAAATTAGCTTATCACCAAACTATCATGTGAATAATCATAAACAAAATAGATGCATATACCAAAGGAAACTAGATAATGAAAAAATATCCCACAACCACCATTTGATTATTCAAGTTGAAAATAATAATTCTAAATCATTCTATTAATTAAGATGTTCTTTTTAATATTCGCATTACAAATTTACCATGATCAATCAGCTAAAAATCTACCAACATAATGATAGAGTTACAAAATGATAGGATAAATTGAAATAATACGTGAATAGATCTAAGTGTTTTGGATTAAAAAACATTAAACCCTTATAATTATTAGTTTTGGGACAATTATAGATATTCCAGTTCTCCATTCACTTCATTTCCAGCCAAAATCCATCCTTCACTTTTCCAATCCCACCACTTTCCCCTTTTTCTCCATTTTAGCCTATAAAAAGATTAAAAAAACAAGTTAATTTTTTCAATTAAAATCTCCACAGGAAAATTATAAACTTAAAACATTAAAAATGCCATTACCAAGAGTAATTTTTATAAATTGGAGGCATCAAGATGTTTGTGTTAGATTCATCTTTCTAACAACTCTGATGGTTTCAAAAAATAGGTTATAGGGACCAAGTTATGGCTAAATAACTGTTAAGAGGTCTAAAAGGGATCCTAGTAGACCTATTCAGGTTCAATAAAGTACAAAACTCAATTGTGAGAATATTTTTAATCAAGACAAATTAGGTGAAATTTATGGTACCAAAACCTTTATAGCAAAAAGAGAATTTTGGTGGTGTAGGTAGTATTTAAAACTAACTCCCAAGTTAAGGTTATTCCCTTAAAGTGAAGTAATCTAGGTGATTTGATAAGGAAAAATTGAACCTAAGATTCTAATTTTGTGCTAACATGTGACTTTTATAAAATTTAAAAACCTACTTCTAATCAGGGTTTAGAAGCCTAAATAAAATTAAGGATCATATTCTAGACACATCAAGACCTAATCAAGACTTTCATTCTAGTTTGAATTATAATTTTTTGGTAGGAAAATTTGAAATAAATTTTTTGTGGGGGTTTAAGAACTTATTGGGGTTTGGACACCCAATTTGCACTGTCAAGATTTGGTTTGGATTTTTATTGATGTAATTGATATTTTTGACCCAAATAGCACTATTATTAGAATGTGGGGGCCCCATAAACCAAATTGAGTTTGTAGGCCCTAATATAACACATTTGATACTTAATCCAAGGACCAAAATGAAGTTGGGGTTTTAACCCTGACTAACACTATGATGCTCCCCAATGGAGACCCCTAACCTAATTAGGGAAAATCTTCAAAATACACTATGTTTTCCCTAAACCCTTACCTAGATATAATCAAAGTAAAAAACCCTAATTAGATCTAATTATAGACTAATAGACCAACTGTGACATAATTGGGGTTGAAAACCCTAAAAAGAATAATGATTATAGACCATTAGAAACCTATATTTAAGTGGATAAATGTCTCCAAATAACACTCATGCCCGATCCTAGAACTAGTTGAGTCTTAAGTCTTATATAACACTATGATGCCCACCTAAGACCTATTCAAGGTGAAAAAATTGATTATAACTAAAACTATGATCAACAATAGGCACTATACCTAATCATTATTTTTACTTTGATTAGAAAAGTGACTCATGGACTTAATCATAAAGACCTAATTAGACATTTTTCCCTAATTAGTTTTACACTTTAAACAAAGAACCGCCTAGACCTATTTAGGATTTGAAAGATCTATTAGGTCTAGGGCATTAAAATTTTTGAAAATAAAGAAAAACCATCCTATAAAAGCTTGATTAGGACTAGTTCCTACCAATTTTGAAAAGGTAGACCTAATAATAGAATATAGTAAGTTTTACTCATGACAAAGCATGATTTTATAGCTATAATATGAAGATCAAAGAGTCATCAAAATATTAGGTGCTAAATATGAAAATTACTCACATGAGCTTAGTGGATAAGATTGAGTAGGTTTTAGATGCCAAGATTACATGGAAACCAAAATTACCCCTAAAGTAGACTGGGATAACTGAGCAAGCTAGAGAATACTTGTACTAGAGACCCTACAAATGGGATAAGTGCCTCTAAAACACATGTCCACTAAAAGAGTAAAAATTAAAATTATCCACATGAGTTTGATTAATAAGATGTGTTAGAAATCAGAGTCCTAACATTCCTGTAAATCAATATGACCCCCCAAAGTAGTTTTAGGGATCTAAGAGAGCAAGTAGGTGAGATTGTCAAGTGTGGGATAAGTACAACCAGACCTCATTTTAGGATGAAGTGATTTATATGAAACTTTAAAATTCAAACTTGGTCATCAAAATGGGACATTTTTTAGGATTTATAATGGCATGGAAATTAATATGACATCCTAGAGTAGGATAATAGAGTTAGACAATCCATATTTCACATTTCAAATTAAGAGTTCAAAACTCCACTTTCATGCTAAGTGTTATATATGATATTTTATCATATGGATGTGGTATTTACAATGGTGATGGTTGAAAGAACCAATTAAAAATGCAATCAATATTGACCACCAAGGCAAATTGATAATGTTGTAACTGAATAACCATGATCAAATATGGGAGTGTCTATAAAATAAAAAAGAGGTTCCCTGATTCTTGGAAGAATTATGGCATGTTGTGCAAGCAAAAATAAATAGAAATTCTAATAGAAAATAATCTTGAACATTTTATAATAATAGAAATGTGTTTGAAAACCTATAATATCTATCTAGGACTAAACATGAAATGTGAATTAATTTGAGAAAGGAGAAGATGAGAGCTACTAAAGGACCAAACTAAACATTCTCATTAGCTTGGTGTATGTAAATGGTTTTATTTACTACTTCTTAGAACATGTAAGGAATATAACTATGGATCCAATCACTAGGTTAGTGAATCCTACCTTGATAACCCTTACCTAAACATTTATCTACTACTTGATAGGTGTCCATAACCTTGATAGACTTGTTTCTGATCCCACTCAAGGCATTTTTTTATTTTTTGATGGACATCTATATCCCCAATAAAGGCTACTTGAATCACCCAAGATTGAATTTTTTTTTAAATTGATTTTTATTTTCTTATTCTTGATTTATATTTTCTCTTTAATTTTTTAGCATCTCAATTTTAGTTTGGGGACCACCATGGTAAGCAAAATGAATAACTACATATTTTTCACCCTAGATATTTACCATAGTAGGTTCATTTAGGTAAACCAAAAACCATTAAGACGTGATTTTTTTGCTTGGTTTTGAGAGAATGTGTTTATAGACCAAATAGTTTTACCTAATATTAACCTAACAAAAACAAATTTATATCACAAAAAATATCTCAACATTTTGAAATTGATTTGAAAATAGGATCTAACATGGTAAACTACTCAAAGTACTCAAGCACTAGAATGTCATTTGTGTTACCTATGTATAAACCTTTTATTCTTAATTATCTAACTAATTGGAGAACCAATAGGGTAAAATAAATGGTCCAAACCAAAAATAAACAAGCAATGAGTTTGGAATGACAATAAAATATGGTAAAAGGAAGAAAAGTAAACTAAACTAATAGTGTTAACCAAATTTGACCCTACAGGTCAAATTGGGACACCCGTATGTAAAAACATGATCTTTAGAGGTTTATATGGGGTATAATATTTTTTCATGTGGTGTATTATAGTTATTTTACATCATTTAATGCCTTATTAGCTTTGGTATTGGTATAATTAGTCAATATGTCATTTTGAGTCATTTAATAGCCATTTAGGGGTCATAAATGCAATTGGCATGGTTTAAAGGTTTCCAACTGACCTAATTTCCTTTAAAACATCTATGAATTCATATTCCATATCAATAATGTCATTTCATCTAAAACTTGTAGGTTATCTTACTGAAAATCAAGAATTTAATTAAAAAAGGAAGAGTTTGGCACTTGTACAACCCATAAGATAGAATGACATGTGGGAAAAGGTCATGAAATTTATCTTCAAATTTCCCAAACTAATTTACATTATTTAAGTAATTTTTAAGTGATTATAATTCACAAAACCATTTGCTTCTAAACACATAGAACTAGTCAATAGGTTTGTGATTGGTACAGACAAGTTGAAGAGGTTTCAAGTCAAATGAATTTGGGAGATGAAATTCAACTCAAATATATACATTTACATAAAAATATCTTGAATATTTGTCAATTTTTATTTATGAACCATCTCTAACAAGTTGACTATGTTTTTTTACTTGCTAATCTATACACCTTATAGGTTTTACTTTGGTTTGGATGATTATATACAATCCAACTACTAGGATTGATTTCAAAGGATGTTGAATCAATCCTATAATTCTTTCCATGTTTTTTTTAAATAAATTTTAAGTGTTTTTATGTGATAAATATCTCAATTTGTAAGAGAAGACATCATTCTATGTTGTAGGTATATTTTCATCATTTTTAGAATCTTCATGCTTTGATGGTGACTTCTCTAAGTTTTGATAAGTTTATAATGTCTTATTGGTCCAATTTTATTTCTAATATCTTTCTCCAAACAATAATCCATGAGGTTTTAGTCATAAGGATCATGCAGTCATTTTACTCTACAACTATCATGTACAGGTGCTCTCATGAAGGAATTCACATTGAGAAGGAGGTATTGACATTGTTTAAAATCATTGATAGTGTGAATATGCATTTGGATGTGTTAATATAGGATTAAAATTAATTGATGGTTAAGATAATGCACACTATTGAACCTCATACTCACTGTGTGAAAGGGAAAATCATGTTCAAATAAAGCTATCTTTACTTTATCTAAGTATTAATATGTTGGAAGGAATCCTATTTAACATTTGAGGGAGATAAAATGACTATTTAAGTTTCATACACTAGGTTTATGATTCATAATTTTGCTCACTACTTGTAAACAACTTAATATGCATCTATAGGTGCCCTCTTAGAAACCAAGCATGTTGAAAATGATTATTTGAGATGATAAGGGTTATTGATAACTAATAAAGTATATTTTTTAATGTTTGATATTGGTGAAAAAATAATTACATTCTAAACACAATCTATACTACCCAAGTTTGTACCCACTACCTATATATGAAGATCACCTATACGTGGCACTAGCCAAAAATTGAGAATGTTGATTAGAGAAGTTGTGGCATGCTTGGGATTTTACATGAGGTTTGTAGTATTAATTTTTATTATGAAAAATATTCTTGAATATTTAGGTTAATAGGTGAGGCTAGGAACCATTATCAAATAAATAATGATTGTATTCAGGGACACTTTCACTAAAAGAGTAAAATATAGGACCTCGCCATTTTATGGATGACATAAAACAAGGTTTCAAATGATATTTTTTCATATTTATGACCTTATATTAAATCCTATAAAAATGAGGGAATAAATTAAAGATAAAGAGGGTATGAAGTTAGTGGAAGTTAGAATTTAGAGGTCTCCAAGTTGCACTTTTATGCACTATTTCCAGTTAATAACATCTACAAGGTTTGAAGATACAAAGTGGTCTTAGCATCTTAAAGTGTGAATAAAGAATATTATCATGTTTTAAATATATTATCAACATTATATACATAACATGAAAAAAATATCTTCAAAATTTTCTCTTATATTGTGTTTTAATCCCCCATATACACCTATAGGTGTCTACTTTTTGAACTATGCACCTACAATCGAGGGTCATTTTCTGCATCATCTATAGCAAGGGATTAGACATGGAATAATAAATATTAGTTAATGGGAGATGGTTTAATATGATTAAAAATATCTAATAGTGATGTATAACCTTTCAAAAGATGAATCCTCATCTCCAAGGTTTTACCTTTCCCAACATAGTTGATTATGTTTGACCATAGTAGGCAGTGGGTTGAGGAGTGAAGTGTGAGGGTTACCAATGCATATAAATTATTAAAAATGGGCAAAAAAAACATATAATTATACTAATATGATATAATTTAATCATTATACTATATATAAAGTTGAAGGAATCATGAACACCTACACATGTACCTCCATGATATGAAACATAGTCAGGAAAGTTGCACTCAATCTTGACTAAGCAAGGTATGGGGAGGGGTATGTAGGATTTTCAAGTGATGATAATACCTAAATGACATTAATTACGATAATTAAAACATATATATTCTATTTTAATTGGAAAAAATATAATAAATGACCTTGATCATACAACATACAACCTATACTCTAAACACTATATATAATCCTTTCTCTAAGAAGTATGTCTTGGAATTTGAAGATTTTAAAGGGTAAAATGACCCAAAAAAGGGATTATTTTTTGTGAAAATGATATATATGTATTTGGGAATCACATTAAATATTCACTTGGTTTTATGGAATAGGGTAAATGCCCTCTATTGTGTCTCAGATAGAGGGTACTTCCCTTTATGCATAAACTAGTAGGTTTGAGAAGCGATGACAAAAGAGTTGACCAAAATCTGAAAGAAAATTTTATGAAGGTGTGTAAAGTTTTAATATACATAAAAAAACATTATTAACACCTAAAATAATGAGGTAACCTAATAGGATGGTTTAGGTGGCTAAGTTTGCAAGCAAGGCCTAAAAGGCAGAGTTTTGTCCAAGTGTCTAAATGGGAGGTCAATGTTACTTACAACCTTAGGTATGATTTATAACTAAATTTTACATGATTATTGGGTCATTAAATAAGTTTAAATACTTACACATTATATATAAGGCATCAGTAATCCATTATTGGGCTCAGAATCAACTTAGGCCTATAGGAAATGTAGAAGAAATTTTGAGTGGACAAATTTGAAAGCTTGTATCTACCTTGACACCTTACATGGAGATCCAAGACATTTATAGGTGTTATATATGGTCCTAAAAAGATTTTTTTTAAATTAAATTAGGATTTTAATGTGAAATATCTATGAATAATGGCTAATAGGGTAAAATAGGCCTAAACCCTTACTAAACCCTTGAAAAAACCTGATTGGGAAGATGAGGTTAGAGGGATATCCAAGTGAGGTATAATGACTATGAAATTGATTGAAAATTGTATAATACTCTCTTATTCTCCTTATCATTAGGATGAGCTGTATGGAATTGTATGGATGGAGTATAAAACAAAGTATTTTTGACTATTTTGTGTATTATTTAGGTTATAGGAGGTTTCAAGAGATAAAAAAAACTTTGGAAGGAATATTTAGAATTATCATAACTCCCCATTTCCATTTAATTCCTTTTAAATACTCCTATATTTTCAAACAATGGCTCTCATCTTAGCTAGTCAAAATAGACATAGTGAACATGGTAGTGAGAAGGGTGAAAAGCTTCAAGTGGGTTACTTTTGAGGTGTTTCTAATGACTATAAAGAAATATATTTTATTTAAAAGTGTAATTAACTTAATTTTACATATTTTAATTGGAAATTAAATCCAAAATTGAGGTTAAGTGTGCAAGGTGTTTGAAAGAGGAGTTTTCTTAGAGTAAATGCAGTGATGGCTCACTTTCAGAGGAATCCATGTGATCAAGACTACAACCAATGTATAGAGAGGCATGTTTGAAATAATTCCCTATTATTAAAATAATTATACCTATCCATAATCACTTTTGTGACATTCAAATAGGGATCAATCATGAAGGTATTTTTTTGAGCTAGTAAATGGAATTCCATGCCACATTTCAAGAGTTTCATGCCTTGTATTGAAACTTATTCTTCCCAAATTTAAATGATTAGTTTAAAAATATCTTCCCATGTACACGTATTTCATTATATTATCATTAAAAGTGTCCTTGTAACCTTTGGTCTTCTCTCTTCTCTCTCTCTCAAGTTATATAAGAACTAGCCATTTTAGCCTTTGTAAGTCATGATCCGCCTAAGTATACCAAAGCCCTAATCATTTTCATACATTGTATCAATAAATATTAATAATTTTTGCCTCTTCCATAAATATTCATAGTTTTTTCACTTATATTATTAATCTTTCTTAGTGATGACTATGGTTTCCTTAGCATTCTTGTCTCATTCTCTCACCTATTTGTAGGTGTAAATCTTCTTATTGGAGGTCATGTGAAGTGTTCTATTGATTTTTCAAGGTTTATTGAGTTATTATATTCAAATAGTTCCATTATATGACTCTTTTTTATTCCTCCTACCTTAAACATTCCTCAAAACCTAATAATGAGATATTGATGCAGGAAGATTCAAATTCAAGAAGTGTATGTTTAGTTTGTGTCTTGGTCTCATGTATGACATGTAGTTGGTTAGTAGTCATCAACTAATTTAGTGTATCACCTAATTTATGATATTTTACTTTTAGTTTTATCTACCTTTTCCCTCATAATCCTAGGTGTAGTAGTGATCTACAAGTGGTATATCAAGGGATCTATCCCAATATAGATATTCACCTCATTCTTTGGCTACCCATAGCATAGAGGTGTTTAAATTGTGCCACTTGGATGAGGAGAGCTGAGACATCTCCTAAAATTTTGAAAATCCAAGTGACAAAATTTTTTGGTATGCTTTATGGGATTATTAGTCTAAGAAGTTGAAATATTTTTGGTGTTATCTTTCAACACATCAGTCTTTGGAGGTACTATCTAAACATCAATGACAACTCTGAGATTAATTTGGTAGTCAAGAAACCTAGGTATTATTTTTTAATATTTTTTTAATAATCATTCCTTATATTCTTGCTTATTAATGAAGTTCCATGGCTAACTTTGGTGTTAATTATTGTTTTATACAAGTTGGTGAGGTTCATCAAGCTTATAGAATTCCCTATCATCCTTGTCATGATCCTTACCATCTATAATATGATTTTTAATAGATCCAACATGATTCTTACCATCCTTTTCATGAGTTGTATCAGTCTTATAACCAACCTTCTCAATACCTTGCTCCTCTTATTTAACCTAGTCACTTGTCAAACTAGTCCATTTCCACTTTAAAGCAAACTCTCTTAGGCTATGAAAAGTACATGATATATCTTAACACACAAATGTACAAGAGTCTAGATATTCCTAATAATTTCATTCATAAGGAGAGAGATGAATTAGATCTAGTTAAAAGAGATTGGGCACCTATTGAGAGAGTAAACTGGCAAAGGCTTACAAGTAAGATGCTTAATGTGGGTGGTCTGATTGCATCCTTAGAAGATAGGCTAAGAATTCATGAAGAGTATCCTCAAAAAGTATATTATCCCTCATATCCACCTCCCCATGATTTTTATCAGTCTTATTTGACCCATACTCATGAGCCCAATCAAGCTTATCAAAGTCATCTTTTCCCCAATTATATAGAAGAGAGAGTTGGAAAGACCAACTTGGTTTTGAAGTAAATCTTGATAGGTAGGTTGAATTGGCCAGTAGTAAAATGTATTAATCCATATCATTAGCAAAAGAATTGGAATTTAAGCCCTCATTTCCCTCTCTCATTACATCCCCACCTCAAGAAGATACCTTTAAATATGAAATCCCAAGTTGGAGACAAGGTGGAGAATCTAGGCCTAAAGATATCCCAAGTTTCTTGAACACTTAATCCACTCCTTAAAGTACATAACCACCTCAATAATAGAATCATAATAATAACATCATAAGATAGAATAAGATATTGTAATCATGGGGAAATAAATAGTATATAAGCCTTGATAAGGAAATGTGAAGTTAAGAAAGAGCTTGATCTTATGAAAATCCCTCCCACCCTTCCTCAAGAGACCTCTTTTATTATATGTTAGCCCTCTTGTAACCCTTATCCTCATGAATAGTCCTATAAAATTCAAGAGAGACTTTTCAAATAGAACCTAAACAAGTAAATTTAAGAGTTAGAGTCAAGTATGAAATTGCTAAGTCAAGGTGTGATAGAAGGTTTAAACCCAAAAGAAGATCCTCTGCCTAAACACACCATATATAACCTTCTTCAAGAGAGTGATCAAGATAAATCATATTAAAATGAATTTATTTTCAAATGAAAGGAATAAAACCAACCTATTTTATCCTATGGTTTACCTCCCCTTAAGAGCTTCCAAAAGGATCCCCTATAGTTCATGCTCAATCCAATTTTGAGTCTTATATTCCACTTCCACATACTAGTTCATCTTGTCCTCACCCTATCAACATTTACCTTGATGTACATGTTATATATAAACCTAAATAGGATAATTTGTTTTAGGAAAATACAAAAATCTTGCGTGAAGAAAGTGTAGCTCCTTAGCAGCTTCATTGGGTTAAGTCACCTGATTTCAAGATGCCTAGTCTTAGTATGAATAAGATAGAGAAGGAGATTGAAGATATTGAATCCCTTGAGAACAAAATTCATGTTAGGATAGTTGAGATACAAATTTAGATCCCTTAATATTTTCTAAATGTTTAAGAAGAGGTTATTTCTTATGTTGAATCTTCAGATTGTGTTGATATTGAAGAATACTTTCCTTTTGATAAAGAAGAGGAAATCATCATTGGTCCTCCTACTAATATCCAAGATATCATAGATGGGAAATAAAATGTGGTCTCTAATCACCCTTGGGATTAATTTTTTACAATCATTGGAGTAGTTTATACTCCTTTTCAAGGAGGTTATGATATAATCAAGAATATAAAAGGCAACCTTGACACTCAAGTAAGCATGTAAAGAAAAAGCAATTTCTCAAATTTGTCCTTTCAATAGGCATATCCATTCCATGATGACATGTTTGAAATAATATAAATGGGATATCATCCTCTCAACCATTTGGGATAAATACATCAACTCTTGAACAATTTAACAAGTTTCTATTGGCCTCAATCTTCCAAAGAACATGAAATTACTCCTCTTGAATCCATGCCTGCCAAGAAGACATAGGTTGGTCATGAGATGAAGAGTGGGAAGAAGTATGAGGTATGTATAAAAATTCAAATGTAATACATTTAAATTGGATACCTATTTAAAAATGATCTACTAAACATCTATATATAATTAAAGTACCAAGGAATGGGTTGATCTACTAAGCATCCAATCCAAGGAGCAACATGCTCGGAAATATGACTCATCTCATAAAGAAGAGTATTAAATAAAATATCATTTTGATCCTATAAATGAGTTATTCTTAGTTTATAGTTGTGCACAGTTCAATTTTTTCCCCTAAGATCTTTAATCACATGTGTATCATGTTACTATGTTTTCTTTGCTTTATGTGTGCCCTTTGTTTTGTGTGGTTAAGGTTATTAGTTGTCTTGTCTTGGTCAAATATTTTTATCAATTTTCAAAGTCCTATTGCTGTATTTTAGACTTCATATGACTCCTTAGGTCCAAGGGACTGATAAGGTTATTAATCTTTAGCATAACATGCATGATACCCCTATGGTCACCAATTTGTTAACCAAATTTGACCCTATAGGTCAAATTGGGACCCCTATAGGTAAAAAATTTATCTTTAGAGGTTTATATGGGGTATAATATTTTTTCATGGGGTGTATTATAATTATTTTTTGTCATTTAGTGCCTTATTAGCTTTGTTCTTAGTCTAATTATTCAATATGTCATTTTGAGTCATTTAATAGCCTTTTATGGTCATAAATACAAGTGGCATGGTTTTCAAGGTGTTAAAGTATCATAATTTCCTTTAAAACATGCAATAAGTTAGATTTACTATCAAGAATGTCAGTTCATCTAAAACTTGTAGGTTATCTAATTAAAAATCAAGAAATCAACTAAAAAAGGAAGAGTTTGGCACTTGTACAACACAGGAGAAAGAATGACACATGGGAGATCATCATAAAATGGATATTTAGATTATTAAAACTCATTTACATGATTTAAGTACTCTATAAGTGCTAAAACAAGCCCAAAACAATTCTACTACTTATTCATCCTTTTAAACACACATAACCAGTTAGTAGGTTTGTGCTTGGTAAAGGTAATTGAAGAAGTTTTAGGTAAAATGAAATTAGTTGGTGAAATCAACTCATATATCCATTTATGTAACAATATATTGAATGATGTTCAACTGTACTTTATGATCCATCTCTAACAAGCTGACTATGTTTTTCTACTTGCTAATCTATATACCCTATAGATTTTCCTTTGATTTGGATGATTCTATACAATATAGCTATTAGGATTCATTATAGATGATTTATAATCCCTCCTATAATTATATTCATGTTTTTTTAATCATTTTAAAGTGTTTTTATGGGCTAAGTATCTTAGGTTGAAAGAGAAGACATCATTCTATGTTACAGGTAGATTTCCATGATTTTCAAAATATTCATACTTTGATGGTGACTAAGTTTTGATAAATTAATCCTTATGTTTATAATGTGTTATTGGTCCAATTTTAATTCCAATATATTTATCCAATCAATACTCCATGAGGTTTTACTCACAATAATCTTGCAGTTAGTTTACTCTACAACTTTCATGTACAAGTGCTCTCATGAAGGAATTCACATTGAGAAGGATGTATTGACACTATTTTAGATATTTTAAGTGTGAATATTAATTTGGAGGTGTTAATATAGTATTAAAAATAATTTATGGTCAAGAAAATGCACACTGTTAAACCTCATACTCATTACCTGTCTATATGTAACTTAGAATGTGCACGTACAGGTGCTTGAAAGGGGAAATCACATTGAAATCAGGATATCTAGACTTGATCTAAGTCTTCATAGGTTGGAAGGAATATTTTTTAATATTTTATGGAGTTGAAATGATTTTTTATGTTTTATATACTAGGTGTATGACTCATAATTCTACTCACTGCTTGCAAGCAACTTAATATGCACCTATAGGTGCCCTCTTTGAAACCAAACATGTTGAAAATGATCATTTGAGATTATCAGGGTCATTTATAACTAAAATATTCTATCTTTTAATGTTTGATATTTTTATATGACTCATTAAATTCCAAAAACAATGCATACTTCCTAATTTTGTACCCATTACCTATATATGAAGATGACCACCTATAGGTGGCACTAGCAAAAAACTGACAATGTTGATTAGAGACATTCATGATTAGGAGATTACATGAGGTTCTTGGGATTTATTATTAGTATGAAAAATATTCTTGAATCTTGAAGTTAATAGGTGAGGGTGGGAACCATTCTCAAAGAAAAAATTACTATATTTAGGGACACTTTCCCTAAAAGAGTAAAATAAAGGACCTCACCATTTTGTGGATGACATTACAAAAGGTTGATAATGCCATTTTTGCATCTTTATGACCTTATTTTTAATCCTATAAATATTAGGGAAGCCATGAAAAATATGGAATGTAGGAAGTTATTGGAAGATAGAATTTGGAGATCTCCAAGTTGCACTTTTATGCACTATTTCCAGTCAATAACATCTATAGGATTTGAAGATACAAAGTGGCCTTATCATATTAAAGTGTGAATAAAGAATATTATCATATTTTAATTATATTATCAGGAATAAATACCTACCATTATAAAAAATATATTTAAAAGAGTCTCTTATACTATGTTTTAAGTCCCCATATACACCTACAAGTGTCTACTTCTTGAACTATGCAACTACAACTAAGGGTCACTTTATACATCATCTATAGTAAGGGATTAGACATGGGATAATAAATATATGTTGATTTTATAGGGTTTAATATAATTTAAAACATTTAATATTTTTGTATAACCTTTCAAAGGATGAATCCTCATTTACAGGGTTTTACCTTTCCCAACATAGTTGATTGTGTTTAACCATAGCAGACAATGTACTAAGGAGTGAAGTGTGAGGGTTACTAGTGCATAAAAATGATTAAAAATGAGAAAAAAAATTAAATGATCCTAATAGTATATAAAATTATCTAAATATTCTATCTTAAGCTTAAGTATCATGAACACCTATAGGTGTAACTCCATGACATGAAACATAGTCAAGAAAGTTGCACTCAATCTTAAATAAACAAAGAATGGGGAGGGGCATGTATGAGTCTTAATTGATGATAATAAATAAATAAAATTAATTAGGATCATTAAAACCTCTATAGTCTCTTTTAATTTTAAAATAATCAAAGAAAGGACCCTGAGAATACAACATACAACCTATACTCCAAACACTGTATACAATCCTTTCTCTAAGAAGTTTATCTTGGAGTTTCATGCTTTTAGAGGGTCAAATAACATGACTAGGGGATAATTTTTTATCTATATGGTATCTATGGTTCTATTGATCCCATAAAATATTCACTTGGTCTTAGGGAATAGGGGAAGTACCCTTGATTTTGTCTCAAATAGAGGGTCCTTCCATTTATGCCTAAATTAGTAGGTTTGAGAAGGGGTGACAAAAGAGTGGACCAAAAGATAAAGTAAAATTTTAATAAAGTGTGTAAAATGTTAATACATCTAAAAAAACATGAGTAAAACCTCATAGGAGGGAACCCAATAAGATGGTCTAGGTGGCTAAGTTTGCAAGTAGGCCTAAAAGGTAGGGTTTTGTCCTAATGTCCAAATAAGAGCTAAATGTTATTTAAAAACTTAGGTATGATTTATAACTCATTTATACATGTGTAGTGGGTCGTGAAATATGTTTACAAACTTCCATCTTATAGATAAGGCATCATGAATCCATTTTAGGGCTTAAAAGCTACTCAAGCCTATAGGAAATGGAGAAGAGAGTTTGAGTGGACAAATTTGGAAACTAGTATATACCTTGACACCTTGCATGGAGATATAAGACATTTGGAGGTGTTATATAGGGTCTTAAACAACCTTTTTTCAGCATTTAATTTGGAGTTGAACATGAAATATTTATGAACAATGACTAAGAGTGTAAAATAGGCTTAAAACCTTGTTAAACCCTTGAAAGGACCCAATTGGGAAGATAAGGTTGGATGGTTATCCAAGTGAGGTGGAATGACTATGAAAGTGTTTGAAAATTTTATAATACTCTCTCAAGATCCTCACCATCAGGATTAGTTATACGTAATTATATATATGGAGTGCAAAATAGAGTATTTTTAACTATTTTGTGCATTGTGTAGGCTATAAGAGGTTTCAAGAGATGAAATAAACTTTGGAAGGAAGATTGAGACTTAATATAACTAAAAACATCCATTTAATGCCTTGTAAAATATCCTAAATTTTAAAATAATAGCTCTCATCTTAGTCATTCAAAACTAACCTAGTGAACATGGTAGTGAGAAGGGTAAAAATCTTTAAGTGGGTTGCTTTTAAGGTGTACTTGATGCCTATAAGGACATGAATGGTCTTAAAACATGTAATTTACTTATTTTTATGTATTTTAATGTTAAAATGAATCCAAATTTGAGTCCAAGTGTGTGAAGTGTGTGAAAGAGGAGTTTTCTTTGAGTACAGGTGGTGATGGATCACTTTTGGAGGAATCCAGGTGATCATGACTACAACCAATGCATGGAGAGACATTTTTGAAAAAATTACCTCTTATTCCAATCATTATATATTTCTCTAATCATTTTTGGGATGTTCAAATAGGGCTAAATCATGAAGATAATTTTTTGAGCCAACAAAGGGAATTCCATGACACATTTCAAGAGTTGCATGCCTTCAATTGACACTTTTGCTTCCTAAATTTACATGATCAGTTTCACACTCTCTTCCCATGCAAATTTAACTCCTCTCATCATGAAAAGTTTCCTTGTGATTTTTGGGCATCTCTCTTCTCCTCTTTCTCTGAAGTTCTATAAGAACTATCCATTTTGGCCTTTTTAAATCATGTTCTACTTGAGTATGGTGAATCCCTGATCATTTGGATGCCATGGATCAATAAATAATATTGATTTGTACCTGTTATATGACTATTCATAGTTTTCTCAATTCTATGATTGATATTTCTTTATGATGACTATGGTTTCTTTAACATTGTTGTCTCATTTTCTCACCTATTTGTAGTTGCAAAGCTTCTTATTATAGGTCATGTGAAGTGTTCTATTGATGTGTCAAGGTTTATTGAGTTAAAATATTCAAAAATTGACATTTATGCCTCTTTTTTAGTTCTCCTAGCCTAAAATTCATCACAACTTCATAATGAAATATTGATGTAGGAAGATTCAGATTTGAGAAGTGTATGTTTAGTTAGTTTCTTGGTCTCATGTGTGACATGTAGCTAGTTGGTATTCATCAACTATATTATTGTTTCACCTCCTTTAGTATAGTTTAATTTCATTTTGCTCTACCTTTTACATCACAAACATAACTGTAGTAGTGATCTATAAGTGGTACATTAAGGGATCTATCCCTATCTAGAGATTCACCTCATTCTTACGCTACCCACAACCTAAAGGTATTTTAATTGGGCCACTTAGATGAGGAAATCTATGAAATATCCTAAAAGGGTAAAAATCCAAGTGAAAACAAAAAAAAAGTGTGAAATAAAGAGAAAAATTAGGAAAGGGAAAGAGAAAGGTAATTATATTAATTTTTTAAGCTAATTCAAGCTTGGAGGTAATGTTTAAGAATGCTCCATTGACATGAAATGGAACTTTTTTCACTCAAATTTTCACTCTTTGGTAAGCATTTTATGTCATCTCGAAAATTAGTGAAACTTTAGATTACCTCTAGGACTATGTTACCTAAAATAAAGGCAAAAATCTAGATTGAAAATGACCTATTATAATAAGGTGATATAAAAATATTTATCTCTATTAGACTACCATTAACCATCACTATGAAAGATGACTCACAAGACTAGCTTAAACATCCTAGATTACTCTAAAATAAGTATTTCAAACATGAAGGTGATATACACTCTACTTCTCTAATTTAATGGATAAAATTAATGATAATAGAAACTAATGATATTATTCACACTTAGAGACAAATAATGAAACTAAATACCCTTTATGCGACATGTTAGAGATTGAACTATTTTCACACAACATGAGAGAGTAAGGTGAATACAAAGATAAATGATTATCACTTGTCATTTAGATTTGCACTACTCCACACACTTAGACAAGGAATTATGGAATAAAAAGTAGATTCAAATATTTATTCAAAGGCAAAAATAATTATTCAAACTAGAACGGATTCACCATACTATAAATGGATTATATATAAACTCCAAAATGGATTTCATATATAGAGCATAGGAGAGGAGAGAGAAGTGAAGTTCAAGAGTCACAAGATGAAGTGTCAGTATTTGAAAAATAGTTATAAAATGAGATAAGGAGTTATAAAATACTATATTAAGGTCTTATTATACAAGTTTCCACCTTATGTACATCATTCTCCCTCAATTTGGCATAGAGATGTCAATTAGCCTTCTTAAAACTAATTTTCTCAATGAGGGGTCATTTTATAGTCTATAACTACCTTTGAAATTTTTTGACACATGTTTCCTAACTTGGTAAGTTTGAAACAATAAGTTGATATAATTTATACACCCCTTAATTGATGAACTTATCTACACCACTTGTCATTCAATACCTCGTAACTACTCACTAGCCATTTTAGGCTTGTCTTCACACTTTCACTTAAGCGACCTAAAATTATTCAATAAGGTTAATTTAATATGTGTTATAAAACTCTTTAGACCCTCTTTTACCTCTATTTCATTAGGTCAAGATAACCTTAAACAACACTTATCATTTTCCAACTAGGTAATCACCCTCATTCTCAATGTTTTGTTTAGGATTGCCTATAATGACCAACTGAGTAGAGAAGTTTTCATGAATAAATAAGGTGATAAATAGGTATGGATAGTTTAAATACAAATATTCACACCTACCACAATTTTTTTAATCTATTTATTCCCTTTTACACCTATATAAAAACTCAAATCCTGTAAAAAAACATTGAATCGGGTTTGTCTATACAAGTGATAGTAAGGATGAATTGGATGGAAAGGAGATTGAGTAAGTTCAAGACATGTCAAAAATAATTTAATGGAAATTTTACCCATTTTTTATTCATTTCCTTTCATCTTTTATCCATCGATTTCATATGAGACTTTTAGGAAGGTTTTAGGTCACTTGGATTGTTAATGATGATTTCTAAAAATTAGACATTCAACATTTGAACCAATTCCACAAAGTATAAGTTAATAACCCTCATAAACTACTCCTATATTATTTATTCACCATGAATATCATATGTATATATATGAGTAAAGGAAATTTAACTCTCAAGCTCTTGATTGCATTCTAGGTAAGCCCAAGAGGAAATTAGGCCAAATTAACTAGTCTTAGATTATTATATACTAATTTATGATTCTTATGAACCCTAAAATTTCCTAATAAGTCTCAAAAAATTTATATAAATATATCATGATGTTATGAGTGAATTTTGACACCATTAGGATTCACACCTAGTTCTAGGCCTAGTCTACATATATTGTGTATTTGAGTATGTGGTCAATTTTGAGTGATCCCAATGGATGTGGGTTCTTATATAAGATTTATTTTACATCCAATTAGACTATTAAAATCACCTTAAATTCATTCAATTCTCTCACATTCATCCTTTTTACCATTCACATATTAGGTTTGTAGATTGCATGATTGTAAAGTACCCTCATTTGTGACAAAATAGAGAATACTTACCCTATTGGTTTGCTTCAAATGAGACCATAGTGATATTTTTAAGGTTATGAGGAAATTTTTTCCAATTTAAAAATCTTGGTTATACCTATATAGCCTTTAAAAATCTCAAACTCTCACTACTATATTTTTTAAACAGTGATTATTTGTAGGGTTTTTACTTGAGCCTAAGAACTCTAAGTCATGACTATCTCTATTCATCCTTTATTTTGAGGATATCCTATAAGTGTGATGACATCACTCTAATAATCACTTATACATTATCATATTTAACCTATGTCTTTGTCTATTAACCAAACTTTCATTCTCTATTAGCATGAGATTGGTCTATATATAAGCTAAATTGTAGATGTTCATTAGGTACATCAAGGGATGTCTTTAGGTGTGTATTTTTGTTTAATAGATATGTTTCATTATTTTTGTTCCATCTTAGGACACTAGTACCATTTCATATCTGATATCTATTCATAAACCAACATCTATCTTTTATTAGCCTAGACTAGTCTATATACTAAGTCTAAACTCTAGGTATGCATATGATGGAAACCAAAAGACTTCATATATGTGTTGATTCATGCTTTGAGCACTGTGTTTCCACTCCTTTTAATCTCTCTTTAGGTCATTAGGATAATTTCATACATGAATGCATTCATTTTTGAATTGAGACTAGGATCTTATTAATTTTCCATGAATGCACTATAGGTGATAATGTGGTCTAAGGTTTATTTTGGCCCAAAAGGCACTTTATTACCATAAATATCCACTTTAGAATTTTGACTAAGATATAACCTATCAACCATATTTATCCCTTAACTAAATAATCTCATCTTATGTTTAGATGTTACATTTTCAGTTAGGCTAGAAGACTAGGATTGTTAGGTTTGCTTAGACTTCAAAAACTTTCACTAATAGATGGCACTGACTTGATCAAAATTTCCTTTCAAAGAAGTTAAGGTAACACTTCTCTTTTACAACTTTATTCAATCTGAGACTTTGGAATCAAGTGTGGATGTTGGTAATGGTCTCACCACTCACACATTGATCTATTCTTGATCTATGAACCTATTTGAGATGTCAAAATAGGCTCAAATGCTTCTAGATATGTCTTGATCCCTCTTTCAAGTTTAAGCATGAAATTTGTAGATGCTTGATTCAAGGCTACTTGACTATATAAGTTTTACTAAGCCTTACATCCCATAAATGATCCTCTTGAGACTATAAATTTAATGAATAATATGATAAAAAATACTCTATGAGATTGAAAACAAACATATTAGCTTTTAACTGAAGCCATCTACAAGAGAATAAGCTCTGTAATAAAAACATTATTCACAGTAATCAACAGTGTTACCTCTTAGCATAAGATAGTAAACCCACTTATTAATTCATATCCACACATGAAAAATCAATTATATTAAACATGAAAAGGATTAACATGGTCTAAAATTCCACATAAACCACTTGGTTCACACAAACCAAATAAATTTGATGAGAAAATTGAAGCCTTTAGGGTTATGTAGGTAATTTAGAGGTGTTAACAGTCTTAGTGTTTGTTCATACCATATATACCATCAATCTAAATACCATGACCATGAAATTGAATTTCATAAGGACTAATTTCATCCACCAAGTACACTCAGTTAAGATCTTCTTCTCCTATTCATACATAAGGAAAACTATTGACCTCTTTTATCTTGTCTAAGAGAGTGATGAGAGAGAGACATGTTTTTTGCAATTTTTGGACTTATTAAAGTTATTATACCTAGAAAAGACTTATGGGGATATAGAGATACTCTCCAAAAACATTCACACATGCTAGATGTGACATATATTTTGTATAACTTGCTCGAAACTCCCTTTTTATAGTGATTTTATTGTTTATATGTTGGACCTACAACATGTCAATTTTGAAACTATTCCCTGACATTCCCTAACATGGAATACATTATCTTAAGTCTTGAAATTTGTATTTTAGCTAAAATAGACATACAACTTCATTAAATGACTAAAAGATGGCATAAAATGACATTTAAAAAAGAAAGACAAATGTGATAAAGATAAAATCATACTATGTGACCTCATTAATGGCCATGAAATTATTCTAGGAGAGTTACCTATTGATTTATATCATCCTAGATTGTTTCATATTGACATATCTAAGGTGATTGGCTCTTGGGATAGGGATAGCCTAGATTTTCTCCCATAAACAAGAATAAAAGTAGAGTTGACTATTGACCTTTTGGGTTTGATTCTATCAGTCCATAGGGACATCTTAAACTTAGTGTGCCAAGCTCTTTGATTTCTCTCCAAATTCTTCTTGTTAATTTTGATTAGGTTCTTATTAGTAGACTCATCCAACCCATTACCTTGAGGGTAATAGTTGGATGATGTACTCAAATATATACCATTAATACTTGCACAATCAGTTGCCTTCATACTCATGAAAGTAATTACATTAACTAAAATGATGGTAGGAGTTCTAAACCTTGTATTAATTCTCTCATATAACTCTAAGACAAAACTCTCATTTTCCTCCTTCAATGCAAACACCTCAACCCATATTTTAAAGTAATCAGTTGATGTGAGGATCTATTTGTGGCTATAACTTGATAGAATAGTTATCATGATATTGAAGTCAAGACCCCATTATATGAAAGGTTGATATACTTTAATAGGCATCAAAGGGTGAGCTAAAAACTTTTGTTTACCTATAAAAAAAGAACATTTGACACACCTTATTACCCAACCATATAATTATTTGAAGAGGATATGCTAATGGTATCCTCCCCCCATGATATTTTTAGCTATGTTTCATGGAGATAAATGACCTCCTATTGTTCCATCATAAAACTTTTCAAGCAACACTCCAAACTAGTCATTGTTAATGCATCTCAATAATACATAATTTTTATCTCATCTAAAAAGTATGCCATATACAAGATGATAAGGAATATTTTGAAATATGACATACCTTATCTTGGATCTACTCAAATATCTAGGACACTCACCATTTTAGAGAAATCTAATAATGTCTTATGTCCAAATTTGTAGAGGTGTGGAATCAACTGATTAAGGGTAATCTTGGTTAACCAAAGATTCCTCTTTTGGTTCATGGATTCTAAATCAAAGTGTTCAAAAAGACCCTTACCTCTTACCAACATGGTCACCTTGATGTCAACATTATACTCCATTACATCTATAATCAACCATGCCCTCTTTTGATTGAGTTCTTTACTCAAAAGGAACTCCTTGGTGCTAGGATGAGAAACCATAATGTGCATCCTATATACACATAATATTTTAAATTTTTTATCAATTACTAGCACTCTTTATCTTATAATAACCTATTGAGTCTCAATCTCTCTAAGTGAATGCCTTAAAGGGTACATTTGGAAAGGGCTGGGCATACCATTGGTGCTTCACATGATCATTATCCCTTTTTCCAATTGTCATCTACACACTTTTCTCTTAAAAACCCTTCCCCTAAGTTTTTTCTTATCTCTTGTACACTCTTCTAGTAATTTACCACTTTTAGTACCCATTCTCCTAACCTAAAATCCCTTTTGATAGTTTACATGACTAGGTCAACTAGGCTGACCTTGTACTCTTATTGATGAAACTCATTCAGGGTCTAGGTTAGCTCTTGGTTCACTTGGCCTGTAACCTAGTGAGTTTTTGTCAATAATGATAATAGGTTTATTGGGTCAACCCTATTAGCCAAAACTTTTAAAAGGGATTAGGGTTAAATATACCTATATATACAAGATCATCTTTCCATTATTTAGTAAAGAGAGGTAAGAGCTATTACACATTTACTTATTGACCATTATACTTGAAGAACAAGCTTAGGGTTTCATACTTTATTTGGAGAAAAGAATATTATCTTATGGAGAAGTATTTTAAATGAATTTATAGGTTTTGTATACTAGATCTGATTTATCCTTGTCATCCTTACATACCACAACAACCTCTTGTGAAACACCTTGGCCAAGGGAGATATTGAGGCTTGGTGAGTTCATCTTTAAAGGTAAGTATTCCTAACTATGTTCCTCCTTTGTAAGAGTAGATAGATATGCATTTTTACTTATCTTACATACATTAGTATTAATTATACATTTATGTGAGTATATGTTTTATAGCATGTTTACATTCAATTTTAATTACCCCAACTTTGTGCCATAAGCTTTGGTGAGAACTAGATTAGATTTCTTTGCTTTACTTGTTATTAGTATAGTGAATATGAAAACATAGTACTTAGTTAGGGTTATTATGTGTTTTTTTATTGGAGGCTATGGAACCCTCCCTAGTGATATTATTTATGATAATATATCCCCTAATTTCATCTATCAGATCCACATATTGGTCATGTTCCTAATTATCTAATGTATCCCCAATCAGAAGTGTATGTAGAATCTATGATATCAGAGATAGGATTGATTTATAGGTATAATGTATTTCTAATTGCATACATTATGGTGAACCTAATTTGAATATAACCCTTGAACATTTTATTTCATGTTTTTCATATCTATCGTTTTATTTATTATTTTTATATATTTTCAATACTAGGTCAATAAGGATAGTATAGTTTACAACTTCTATGCATAGGTTTAACACATAGTCACATAAAAAATGGCTCTATTCTTTTAATTCAAGTCTTCATCAAATATAGGTTCCTAGATAAACTAAGTCAACATAATACTCTTATTTAGCTCTAGAAAAACAAACTAGGTCAAACATATCGACATAATATTCCAAACAACTTCTAAATAAACATACTAGCTCAACCAGGCTAGAATAATCATCTTCACAAGTTTTAGCAAATAGAGAATTACATAATTAGGTCAAGATAATCAACACAATTGGAATAATTTTCAAGAAACATTTAAGGCACTTCAATAGAAATCTCACAATCCTCAACATCTTCCAACCCATCGAGGTTTCTTTCTTTCTCTCTCTTTCAATTTAGTTCTTCCTTGAAATCCTATTTTGAAAAATTTGTAGTCTTTAAATTTATAATCATACAACAAACTAGGTTGACTTGGTCAGCCTAGTTATATATTTTGTATTGTATCTAAAATACTAGGTTGAATTAGTCAATTTAGTTCTTAAGGACTCTTACTTTAGCAGTGTAGTAGTGACGCTATGAACTTTGTTCTATAATGTTTGAATACACTATTATCTAAAATGACTCTATACTATGTTTTGAATTGGAAATTAATAATTGAATGCTATTAATTAATTCACACTTTTAATTTTAGTTGTTTTCATGCTTAGAATATATCACATAGTCTAATTATGTGGTTTTTAAATATATTGGTTAGTTTCACTATTTTACTCTTTCTTACACACACTATCGAATCACATAGTTTATAAATGCATTTAAACATTTGTCTACCCAAGGTCTACCTACATGGATTTCATCACCAAAGGGGAAGACAACTTGGTTTTATGTCTAGGTATAAACATGTGGTTAATGGTATATATTGTAAAAGCACCTAACACCCTTATCACTATAGGATTGTGAACTGAAGGGGTAAGCCCTAATACCAAGTGACTATCATTACCAACACAAATCCCTTTCAGCCTAAACATCTTGAAACCATCCATAGATTGATTTATATTTACCTAATTTTATCTAACTTCCCTATCACACTTAAAATAATAATTTATAAAAACCTAACAACATTCAAGTTAACCACTTAGTTAGCATTTACTTTCAAGTTGACTGCTTGCTCTTTGCTCATTGTGTGATGTATTGTAAAAACTTGCATTGACTAGTATTGGTGTAAGTTTTTGTGTTGTGTGACTCAATTGGGATTATTGTCATTGACCCAAGTTATTATGTGTGTGCTTTCATTTCTTGATTCAATGTACATTACAAAATTTTACACTATTTTCAATACATTGTCATTATGTTTCACATAGTTTCTTACAGACTATCTATTTCCCTTGACTTTGTACTAAGTTGAATTGGTCAACCAAGTTTTCATTTCTACCTCTTAGGTTACAGACTAGGTTGACCTTGTTGAATTTTTATCCTTATCAAGTTTTTCATTATATCATGTTACATTATTAAGTCAACCATGTTGACTCTGTATCCTTATTAACTTAGCTTTTAGACCCTTTTTCCAATACTAGGTCAACCCAATCAAATCTATAATCATATTTGTCCCTTTTTATCTCCTTAAATTTTCATCAACTTTGCCTTACCTAATATTTAACATTAATTATGAAATTATTATTTGATGATAATAATGGGATGAATTCAATAGATATGATGAGTCTTACTAACCCTAATAGGTTCTCCCATAAGTAGCTTGTGGCTCTTATCCTAGATGAAATTAATGTTCATATAGCCATTCATACTACAAAATATGGTACCCCACCACATTATTATTTATTTCACAATCCTCTCTTCTTACTTCAATATCAACCCAAATTAGAGTATACACTAGAAATGTTCTTCTTTATCAATGAGTTTCTTCAGCATCAAGGAAAGGATCCTTTTACTATCTACCATCTCATGATAAGTGGTCAAGTTAAGAAGCTTCATTCACCTTATCCCAAATTCTCACATGTATTTGTGGATACTATATATTTTATTCTTAGCCTCTTCCCTCTATTTTTACCCCTTCTCATACCATGAATTCTTATTCTTTAACTTTTCTACCTCTATGGCTAGTTCTACATCTAGTGGGCCTTTTCCAAGACCCACTCTTCTCAATTCTTCCACTAATGAATAATTTTATACCCATGGTAATCATAATGCTAGTTATATTCTTTCTCTTCCCTCTACTAATCCATCTTTTACCATACAAGAAAATTATTCCACTAGTTCCTCTCTTACTAATAGTTCTTCTCAAGCTCCTACCAACACTCATAGTGGTAGCCAATCTACTAACACCAATTCTAATACTTTAAATAATGATAATAATTATAAAAATTAAACTTAATCCCATGAAATCCTATTACAAAATCTTAATTAAATGAATTCTTTTTAAGCTAACAATGCAAAGGAGATAATGTAAATGCAAAATCACCTTATCCATATTTAAACCCACCCTCAATAGATGCCATGGGGCATGCATAATCAAAATTTCCCCCCACCTCCTCTTCAAGATTCCCATGGTGATCTTATCCCTCAACCTCCCCTTGTTAATAAAAAAATCAATCATCTTTAAAATGAGCCTCTTACATCTTAAATTGCTAATATCAATATAAGAGGTATCACCCCTACCATTTCTTACAATAGGTCAATTGATCTTATTCTTCATTTTTATAACATTTATAAATATATATAAATATTGGATCAAATTAAATACCTTTTTTTATACCAATATATTAGCCAAAACTCTTGTAGGTGATGTTTAAGATTTTTATAAGCAACTCAAAACTCATTCTATTACTAGTTTGGAAGATTTAGTTAATGCTCTAGTCCAAGATTTCTAAATCAGTGATCTCCTTGAGAATACATTGGCTTGTTTTATCAATTGTAAGCAAATTGGGACTAATAATAAACAATATTTCATTAAATTTTGGAAGACCTTGTCTAATAAATGGGAACCTAATATGGTAGATGATAACCTTTTCCATGTTTTTACCAATGATATTTTTCCTATGTTGTAATATCGGGTCTAGAATCTCTCTTTATGTACTTTGGAAGAGGGTATTGACCAAAATAAGTGTTAATATTTCCTTATGAATCAATTTTATCCATCCAAACCTTCCATGGGTACTCATATTTATGGATATCATATTAATATGATATATTAATATCATGTGGATGATAGCTCTAATCGGTGGGACCATTACTATCAATGATGTGAGTTAAATCATATGAATCAAGATTAATGGAAAGATTGAGGTCAAAAAGTTAGAGGATCCTAATATTAGACATGGGATTGATAAGTGGTCAGATTATGATAAGTTAAAGGATCAATGTTTCATGTTCAATTAAGCACATCAATATCGAATATCATGCATTCAATCATCCTAAGGAAATTGATGGTGCACATAGGGTCAAAAATTCAATGATCTAGATTAAACATGAGGCCACCATGTGGTGTAAGTGAATTAACTAGATGAAACTTATAGTAGTATCCTAACGATAAATGTGGGGCTACCATGTGCTAAGATATAGAATGCAAATCATAGATTAATGGCAATGATGAAGGTTACAGCTAGGAGACTTTTAAGTAAATCAACATAGATAGGTTGATCAATTCACAAAAGGAAAAAAGTGATGACATGTGTTCAAATCAACAAACATTCATTTTTAAATATGATAAATATCATGTAAAGGATTCCACATAGGTAGATGTCAGGGTGCGAAAACACCGAAAGCATACAATTGACTACCAAATACCAAGCAACTTAATATGCGGAAATAACCAGAATCAACAAGTAACTAGAATTCAAAATAACACAGCATATGAGAGATAATACACAACTTATATTAATAGCTCTTTCAGAAGGAAATACAACAAAGAAGACTACCACAGTTCTTCTTCCTTACACACCTCTAGGGCTCACACACCTCTAGATGATAAACAATAAATCTTCCCTTAAAGCTCTCTCTACTAGGTCCCAACACCCAACTCAAACACAGAGTTGGTGTTCACCTCCCATGCTCCACGCACACCAAAAGTGCTCCACGCACTCCACAAGTACTCCACGTACTCAACAAGTACTCAAGGTACTTCAAGTAGATCTCCCATGAATCTGCAACAACCTGCAATTCAACAGACCATACTTATGGAAGGAAAACCCTCGCCTTCCTCTCTTGCTCTATCCGAGTACACAACCGTACTCCAAGTAGATCCTACCTGATACTGCTCCCTGTTGTGTTGCTGTCTATATGATCTTGCACACCTGCAAATCAAACACGGTTTTGCACACCTGTGAACCTTGACCTTGCACACACATACACCTGCAGATTAATGATCTTACTTACCATGTAGATCACTCTACACCCTGAAGAACCCTTGTCCTTGCCTCACCAAGTCCTTATGATTCTCCAACCAGTACCAAGCTTGGCACTGATAGGGAACTAGGAGGAACACCCTTACTCACTTCACACACAGAAGGAACAAACTTTGCTCAACTCAAACTAGAACACTTTTCCAATACAACCATGAGTCTATTATATAGATCTCATCAAACAATAATTAGACATATAATTACAATAATTAGATCCACAGCTCTCAGTCTATAATTAGCCCTGACCATGCAAACACTTGGTTCGTCAACCAACTACCCGTAACTAACTCACAGTCAAACCACACAGGTGACCGACGTCGGTCCCTGTCTGCCTGGAGGTGATCGACGTCAGTCGATATATGACTGACGTCGGTTGCTTCTCTCTGCTATCCTGCCAACGTCGACTGATCAAACCGACTCCAAATTCTCTGCAACTCAGCAACCTTCAGCAACCTCCTCTCCTATTTGCATCAGTGAAGCTTTTAGCTCCACAACCTAACAATCTCCCACTTGGAGATAAACAGCTGCACTGTACCTATACCTGTACCCTGTCTAATATGTTTCTTGGTTTGTATCCCTCTTCAAGCTCCCACCTGAAGACAACCCACCACACATCCCGTGGTGTACCACCTATCATCCGAGTACCCTACCACATCTGAACCTACAAACACATGTAGTAAAGTCCTGACCCTGCATGTATACCTATTGCTAGTCCCTCTCAAATCCCTGAGAGCCCACTTCCCTGAATTGGCTCCTAACTCTGACAGCTCCCACTGCATGGGAATACTCAGGTCTATACCAGACCTCATGTGATTTCGGACATTGTACCTGTCCAGCCCTTAGTGTGCTCTGGCTCTGCATCCCGAACCTCGCCAACACTTGATTCACATTAGCTCCCACTGGAGACAAAATCAACCTGTGATCTCCATGCCTCCCATGTCAAAGAATTTCGCTGCTCCAAACTCCTCATGACATGACACTGAACTAATCTTACCCTTAGCTCAGCAAAACCCTGTATGTACACCCCTGCTAGCTAGCATATTATCCACATACAGCAACAGAATGATGTCATGACTCATCATCCACCTGGTAAGACAAACCACAGTAGTTACCCTGACATTGACTGAAGCCATGCTTCGTCCTCCACCTGTCAAAACCTGTACCACTATCCTGCAGCTCCTCAAGACCATATGCCTGGTCTTCCATCTCACATATCCATTCTCTCTATTCTTCTACTAAGGAATCCATTCATCTCTGTGCTTTCATCTAGCTGGCAAACCTACCAAAACTCCCGTTTGGTTCTGCATCATATCCCTGTCTAGCTCCCACTTGTTTCCTGGATCCTTCCTGCTCTATAATCAACAACAAGTATAAAGAAGAGGAACATGAATTTGAGGGCCTACTTACACCTTCAGTCCTCCATATGGGTGTTTGAGACTCCTTGACAGCATGTTGTCCACCCAAAATTTGTTACAGTGACCGACCTCGGCCACCCCACAGTCTGCATCCGACCGACGTCGGTTCTCATGCATCTATCCCTGACTACCAACCTACCAGTGCTGGTGTCCCTACTGCTGATGTCAGTCCTCCTGACCGACATCGGTCTTACCTACTGCCGACGTCGGTCTTACTCTACCCGACACTGCCAGCTTGAGTCTGCACATGACCGACATCAGCCCCTGTCTGTTCGATGCCAGTTCCTCCTGACCGACATCGATATCTATGTTCACCTGTGAGTGATGACTTTTTACCCGTGAGCTCCTTTGAATCAATCTCCATGTCCAAACTCCCCTGCTCAGATGTATCTAGCCTCATCCACTGAACTCTATCTGCCATCTCCTCCAAGAACACCAAGGCTTTCCAGTTCTTAAGCCTGTCAAATATATCCATCTTCCACTTAAGAACATGCATCTCCTTCCTACTCATGTGAGCAAGCCTACGAAGCCACGTCTCCACAACAGAAGAAGAATCAGTAATATAAACAAGTAGATAAAGTGTACCTATTTTCTTACCACCAGCTAATTTAAGTGCTACCGCTATGAGAGTTCTTGTGCACCTCTCATCACCCAATCTTTCTAAAGAAATTAGCCAAATCTCCAAACCTGGGACCTGCATGGCCTTCATCAACACCTGTGTGTTGGTCGCCTGCAATTTCAGCTTCACTTCCCCTTTGCCAATCCTTTGGTAAGGCTCACCAGCTCCTCTACCTAGGGCTGCATGGAAAGAGGCAACCGAATCTTTTATCCAAGATTCAACTTTATCCAAGAAACCTGCAAACACATCCTATGCAATAACACTTGCTACATCTGTATCTTCAGTTTCTTCATGCTGATTTGCTATCAACCAACAATCTTCTTTTACCTGCTCTTTCTTTCCATGGGACCTTAAGTAACCATCTATGCTTTTCAACTCCTCCATTCTTAGCTTACTTTGATCTACCATTGCTCTACTCCCACTCAATCAAAAACCCCTGAGAGTGCCCTGTAACCAAAACACAAAACCTACTTCTTGCAACCTTAGCTTTGATACCACTTGTCAGGGTGTGAAAACACCAGAAGGATACAATTGATTACCAAATAACAAGCAAATTAATATGCGGAAATAACCAGAATCAACAAGTAACTAGAATTCAGAATAACACAGCATATGAGAGACAATACACAACTTGTATTAATAGCTTTTTCAGAAGGAAATACAACAAAGAAGACTGCCACAGTTCTTCTTCCTTACACACCTCTAGGGCTCACACACCTCTAGATGATAAACAGTAAATCTTCCCTCAAAGCTCTCTCTATTAGGTCCCAACACCCAACTCAAACACAGAGTTGGTGTTCACCTCCCGTGCTCCACACACACCACAAGTGCTCCACGCACTCCACAAGTACTCCACGTACTCAACAAGTACTCAAGGTACTTCAAGTAGATCTCCCATGAATATGCAACAACCTGCAATTCAACAGACCATACTTATGGAAGGAACTCCCTTGCCTTCCTCTCTTGGTCTATCTGAGTACACAACCGTACTCCAAGTAGATCCTGCCTGATACTGCTCCCTGTTGTGTTGCTGTCTATATGATCTTGCACACCTGTAAATCAAACACAGTTCTGGACACCTGTGAACCTTGACCTTGCACACACATACACCTGCAGATCAACGATCTTACTTACCATGTAGATCACTCTACACCCTGAAGAACTCTTGTCCTTGCCTCACCAAGTCCTTATGATTCTCCAACCAGTACCAAGCTTGGCACTGATAGGGAACTAGGAGGAACACCCTTACTCACTTCACACATAGAAGGAGCAAACTTTGCTCAACTCAAACTAGAACACTTTGCCAATACAACCATGAGTCTATTATATAGATCTCATCAAACAATAATTAGACATCTAATTACAATAATTAGATTTGTAGCTCTCAGTCTATAATTAGCCTTGACCATGCAAACACTTGGTTCGTCAACCAACTGCCCGTAATTAACTCACAGTCAAACCACATAAGTGACTGATGTCGGTCCTTGTCTGCCTGGAGGTGACTGACGTCGGCCGATATATGACCGACATCGGATGCTTCTCTCTGCTATCCTGCCGACGTAGGCTGATCAGACCGACCCTAGCTTCTCTGCAACTCAGCAACCTTCAGCAACCTCCTCTCCTATTTGCATCAGTGAAGCTTTTAGCTCCACAACCTAACAGTTGACACATTAGATCAAAGGGTTTTGTGAACCTAGGTTGGCGAACTCATGGAACAAATATTAGATATGATCTAGGTTAAACCAAAGTGGATATTTTAGGGTTAAAAATCACCATTAAAGATTAGTAGAGGTAAGATAGGCCTTTTAGGACCTAATATAGATCAAAGGTTGGTAACTAGTTTTTAGGAAGAGATCAAGCACCTGGTGGATATTCATTAATATTAAGACTGTAGGAAAACAAATAGATGGGATTAGTTTTCATGTATAGTAAACCTATGATCAAGTTTGGAATAAGGATAAATTTATAATGTGAAGGAGTGTCTCATATTTAGACATAGTCATACCCTTGACAAAATTGGTACCAATAACCACTCAAAATAAATATAGTCATGGCTTTATTAGACTAAAGATATGAAGATTTGTCCTTATAATGAAGCCAAGTGGAAGATGGTGTAGAGTTCTAAAATAAATATTTGGGGATTGGAAAATGTAGGTGGATAATTCAATTCTTTTCAAATTATTTCAATAATTTCCTTTCTTGGTAAGACCATGACTCATCATCTTCAAAATAGATTCTTATCTTCTAGTATATTTCTCAACCAATAAGAGGGTTAATAGGCTATTGCGACAAATAAAAGTTAATTTTTCAATGGATAATTGGTCTTTATTTGATCAAAAAGTGGTTGATAATTCATTTAAAGATGTTTTCAACTCATTTATTGATAGTGATGATGTGATCCCCTTCTCTCTTTGCCTCTTATTTATAACTCCCATTTTCTTGCCCATGGTAGCTCTCTCTCTAATTTTAGATACATTATTTTATTTTGGAAAGAAGAGAAAGAGGTTTTTAATTGATAAGGCTAGACCCTATAAAAAAAAATTAAGAACTACCTCTTGATGCCATAATAAGATTCCTTACCTATCTCTTGCCTCTGAACTATGTTTGTTAAAATTGTGCATGATGGCATTGTGATGGAGAATCTTCCATGTCCATTATCCTTCTTTATTCCTTATTTTAAGGTGTTTTTAAAGTTATTTTCAGATTTATACTTGTGTTTATTTCTACCATTAATATATTCTTAGTATTATTCTTAGAATTCCTCTTCACTCCTTTGATTACTTGGTGAGCTTGGTTCATGAAATACTTATGCAATTAGCTAGTTTATGAGATTATGTGAGTAAATGTTGTCTTATGTTGATTTAGTGTTGGTTTAAATAATATTTGATTCTCATTTAAATTTAGTGGATCACCTTTTCAGATCTTTTAGTAACCCTATTCTCCCTTTCTAACCCTTTTCCCAATAGAATCTTTACTTTAGGAGATCCATCAAGAAGAATCTAGCCTTATCTAGAGGTTCAATATCACCATAAGATACCCACATCTTGAGTTTGTTCCCATTATATAGCTTATTTCAGAAAAACTTGAATAACAATCCCTAATGGTTCAAAATTTTCCTACAATAGTTTATAACATTCCTTATGGGACCCTTTCAAAAGATATTGATTAAGTTTGATGTTGTTTTGATCAATTTTTACCAGTTATAGATTTCATGCAATAGTATATGGTGATTTTGAGCAACACTTAACATTCTGGTGTAGATTAGTAGCTATCTTTCATGCTAAAAGTGACTAAAAGATCAAATTTTAGAGGTATTTATTTTGAATTTTTTGAATTACCTTTGAACTCAGAAGAAAGGTTAAGATTTACTAATACACATCCATATAACGGGAACTTCCCTCCTAAATAAATTTCAAATCCTACATCTACAATAAGATCTTGGTTATTTTCTTTCTTTACCATGACAACCCCTAGAGATTTCACTTTTGTGGCTAATTTAACTTTTCTAGGAATAATGGATTTTTATTCCTATTTTAGTTAAGGGTCTAAATTAATAAATTAGTATATAATATAATAATAATTATAGTCCTGATTTGTGTAATTATTTTTTTTCACATTTATAAAATTAGAAATAAATATAAATAAATATAACTTAGCTAGAAATAGATTGAGATTATTGATATAGAGGTTGAAAATTGTTATGCAGGGTTGGAATAGTGTCGTAACCCTAAATCTAGCTTTTATTTGGTGAAAGGTTAGGAGCACCAAAAAGTGGATAATTTAGTGTCCAATGTTATTATCTATACATATTACTATTTTACAAACTAATCATAGAGACTTAAAACGTTTTGGGTAGTTACGTTGTGCCTCTGTGATCCTACCTATGAAACCTTGAGTGCTAGTTATCGACATAACTCACTGTAGAGTTCATTTTGTCTTAAAACCCTAATCCTCCATCATGATTGATAAATAAATATTTGAATCACTTGATAAATAGGGGGAGGTTAGTGTATAATATTTACTAAACATGTAATCCATACCCCTTATGTGGGTACATTGCCTATATACCAATAATTTGAAGAGGGATAGAGCCATATGTAGTTCTCCCAACTATTTTTCTTTGTGAAATAGTGTGATGCACATAAAAAATGCCAATTGGATAGTGTTTTAGGTGGCTAGGGATTGGTATGATATTTTTAGTATGATTTCATTTGTGTTGGGTGATTTTATGTAGAGAATAGGGAAGTTTGCCTTAGTTCTTTATTTGTATTCTTGCTTGTTTTGTATGTTCTATCACCTCTCTTGTAAATGAACTTTGAGTGGGATTTTATAGGGAACTATTGGTTATGGGTTATATGTATTCATGCTAGGAAAACAAAATTAAGGATAAAGATCAGATGGAAATTACCATTGAGGCTCAAAGTGAAAATGGATAGGAGAGTTAAAAATGGGACACTTTGGGGTTTGATGTTGTAGTCCAAATTTGGTACTCCTATCCTACAGGCTCAAAACAAAGGGAAAAAAGCTTGGTACAAGAAATACTATCTAGCTGAGGTGGAATTAGGGTTCAAAAGGTTTTAGATGACTGATAATGAGCAAAAAGGTGTTTAGAAGGGTCACAAAAGCATGTAAAAAAGGACCTATGGATGGGGTCTTGCAATCCACACTCAAACTACCAATTTGGACATTTTATACGACTACATTTTCCCCACTTTATTATATTGATGAAACAAAGCAAAATACTAGAATAAAGGAAAATAGAAAGCATACCTAAACCTAACTACAAGGTGAAGCCCATGAAGATGTGTGAGGTTGAGTGATGTTAAGTGATATTGGGTATGTATTGTACCAAGAGTAATATTGAGAATAGAGCTAAGTGTTCAATTCCTTGAGGCTCAAGAATATAAAGGCTAGCCCCTTAGCTCCATCATCACCCACTATGTAGTGAATTTATGTGATCATTCATGTGTTAATCGATGTTTAGACTATGCGTTTAATCCCTTTGAGTAAGTGGATTAAGAATACAAAGGCTAGCTACTCCTTTAGCTCCATCATTTCTAGCTATGTGTGAACTATGAATTGATACCGATATGAATGTGTGTCATATGAGATAGCTCATGAAGCCCATTAATGCTCTATAATTTGATAATGTTGTATGGATATGTGAATGTGTACTAAGAACTAGGCCAATCTTGTCCACTCTAAAAGGTGGAAATTAGGGTTGTATGAAATCCACTCTAAAACTAAGAACTAGGTTTATATGAGAACCACTCTGAAATGATGCCAACCACCAAAGATGGAATAAGTCTTACAACTACTAAGAATACCTAGGTAATATAATGAAGTTAGAAATAAAAGAAGGTAAATATAAGGTGCAAATTACCCTTAATCATGGGTGTCTATAACATGGATTTTGATTTGGAAGTTGTACCAACTACCCAATCTAAAATTAGAAGTGAGAGCCATCATGTCACACATGATTCCCCTTATATCTAGATAATCTAAGTAAAATTATACTAAAACTATCCAATATAAATTAAATTATAGTTGGAAAAACTATAATTTACCTTACCTCTCTATCTGTTATTGAAAATTTTAGAGTTTTGGTTGTTTATACAAGAGCACCAAAAAGTGGATACTTTAGTGTTTGTCAGTATTATCCAATTCAATGCTCTTGTCCTTTACTATTTTTGATGATTGTTCTATATACTAGTTTTCTAGCATATTCTACATGTTTTGAACTTTGATTATTGTTTTGAGTGTTTTGAAAACTAATTTTTGATTGGTAGAAGGCTCTGATCTTTATGACAAAACCCTTGTTTATAGCCCCCTCTTTTAAGCGTAGGAGTGAAGACCCCAAAAATTGCTTACCTTAAAATAAAGAGCCCTATAAGTGTGTTATTATATGAAATATATGATATAACAATGATAATCCAAAAGTTGTATCAATATATAGCATAGTTTGTATTAGAGATTGTTAGATCAACATGGGTATGCCTAGATAGACGTAACAATGTAATAGCATGTAAAGTATACTCAATTGAAACTATAAATCTAGTTTTTTTTTAGGTTTTAGTTTTTAAGGAGGGACATAACATGATTTCTATCATTTCATCCAAGAATACAAGATAATGCATGATGTGGACCATGGCATTGCAAAAAACTAAGAAGTAAACCAATAAACAAGCACATAAAGCAAGAAGCATACAAAAGAGGCCAAGGGGTTGAGAAAATAAGGGACATGGGCAAATATCACTAAAATTTGGAAACCAAGCATACAAGTCATGTCCCACATACACATATAATTTTAAATAAGGAAGATTAACATGAAGGCCACAAGCACATACATGAGTACAAATAAAGGACATTGGCAAATGTTTTAAGGTACACATAAGTAACAAAATAAGAACTAAGAAATGCAATCACATCTAGCTACTCAAATAAATAAATGCATGTAACTACTAGAGATACTATCACATCTAACTAATCAAAAATTGAAATGAAAGTATGCAAAACATGTAGTACAAGACTAGGTAGATGCTAAGAAATACACTAGTGCTATATAATAGTGAGTGTCGATAGAATAATCTATATAATCTAGTAATTAATGTACATAAAAATGATAACTAGAGTGTGTGGTGTAGGAATTACATAACCTAGATGGTTTAGTCTTGTAGAGGATGCCCATGGTCGGTAAATATGTCAATGTATGTCTCAAATGTAGAAGTAGGATGCCCCCTCAATGGGCAGAGTGAAGCAATTAAGGACATGGGTTTCACTACACACACTCAAATAATATCAAGTGAAGAATGGTGATGTAAATAAATTGATAAACAATATCATATAAAAACAAAATATAAGTCTAACATGGTAGTAGAAATGTAAATCATGGATAATGCATACAGTTCAATTTTTTTTTGGTGTTTTAAATTATTTGAATGTTTTTGTATTTTAAAATAAGCTATGTACAAGTAAGATAAGAAATTATGTACAAGTAAGAAGAAATAAACTATGTAAAAGTAAGATGAGAGAAAATGATACTAACTAATGAGTCTTAGAGAAGACTCCTTCTCATGGTATCCTATATCAAATAAAGGAATTATGTGTGATTGTGAAGTATGAGGGAATGTCTATGAATATGAATATGAATATTTTGATTCATTATCAGTATCTTGGAATTAATAATAAATTTTATTATTCCACTCATCATTATCATCTTGATTTTGAACAAATGGAATGCTAGTGTTGACTTTTGTTGTATCTAGATCTTTTCCTTTGATAAATTATGTCTATGAATGATTTGCCTTAGGATGTTTAATATCTCCCAAACCTTGGTGACAAACATTATCAACTAATAGAATATGAGTAGTGATTCCTTGAGCATGCTTGTCCAACCCTTGACCTTGATAATCAAACTATTTTAGATATTTTTGACCAAACCAATACTACTTTGAAAGTTGAGACTCATTTTAGATAGGTATATTTACATCTTTTTCATGCTTTACCTATGTTTGTGGCACTGTTTCTTGCCCTGATTTTGATTTTTGATCCCTTTGTTGTTCTAAGTTATGCTTTTATAACCACTTCTGTATTATTTCTAAATTTGACCCTTTATGAATGTGTTCCTATGTCACAATGGATTGATTGACTAATTTACCTTGTATAGAATTCTCATTAGCAATTATTTGTTGTATATATTTTTTTAATGCCAAACATGAATCTGTGTTATGCCCATTCATTCTATGATATGCACAATAATATCTAGATCTTCTCATTAGATGTAGAGGAGGTAGTTTGATCAACTTAGATTTAATCATTTCCCTTAGTACCTCACTTGAAATCTTATTTTATCTTTGAATTCTTTTTGAATCACTAGTTGTAGATTTAATTTATTGTGATATATATATATATATATATATATATATATATATAAGTTTTGGCAACTAATTGACTAGGTGAAGGTGCATATACATGATTGAAATTAAGGTGCCTTTGAGGCTTTTATATTATAATCTAATTTTCCAATGTTGTGATATTTTCATGTAACAGATGATTTTGTGTTTGTAAATCTGAAATTAACTTGCTCATATTGGTGATTTGATCCCTTAAAGTCTCATAAGTGAAAACCCTAGTAACTTTTAGTTGAACATGTAATCAAATATGTTGAAGAGGGTTTGAAGAAGTTATAGGCTAAGTGTATGCATTAGGAACAATAATATAAGTTTCCTCACCTTTTAGAGAGGTGATAAAATGGACTTGGTTAGAGGGAAAGTAGATATCACCCTCTTGGGGGAGAGAAGGAGAAGGAAATTCTTTGTTATACATAATATACAACATTAAAACTTGATAGGTGGTTTTTCACTTATGTAATGGATCCTCTAAGTATTTAAGGATTTTATTCTTAATTGAATTATAGATAATAGAGAGATGGAATTTAAATAAGTAATGAAATATGGCATATATTTGCATTGGTCTTACAATAACATGTACATATGTATTTATGTCATTTTTGAATTCATGCCTAATGAAAGGAAATAAGCATGCAAAAGAATATATAAAATGTTGCATAAGTAAATCATTATTAATAAAATTGGAATATTTAGCCCAATGTGAAAAAGTTATAATTTGAATTTCAAAACCCTAGGCTAAGGTTTGAAAATACTAAGACCTAGTATAGGCAACAAGGGTTTGAAAGATGAAGACAAAAGTGAGAAAGAAAATGAAGGGGAAAAAATAGAGGGTAATACAGAACAAAATAATTCTAATCATGAAGAAAAACAAAATGTGGTGGGGGGAAGTGTTAAAGAAACTAATAATTTAATTGATGATTTAGCTTTAATAAGAGAAAAGGGACATTTGGTTCTACTTTCCAATCTTGCCATGGAGATTGGAGAAAAAGGAAAGGATGAGCATGACCAGCATAAAGACCCTACAAAGACAAAAGAGGAGAAAATAATGGAAAGGGAGAAGCAAATTGAAAAGGATGAGTCCTTTCCATAAGAGAATGCAAATGACAGGTGTGATTCTCGTTAGAGGGATAATAAGATATCCTTCATGAATTCAGCCAATTCAAAGTGGATGCAATTTTCCAAGTTGATTCGTGGATGCATAAGGAAATGATAGAGCTGAAAAAGAAAGTTGAAATAATGCAACATAACCAGGAAGCTGATAGGATTAAAATCAATAATTTGGAGAAGCAAATGAGTGATATTCCAATTAAGCTTAAGTAATATGAGAATAATCTGAGAAGGCTCATTAAGGAAAGTAGAATGGAAATGGAGGAGGTTACTTCTAGCATATGTGCGGTAGTAGCTAACCTTTGAAAATGAGCTAATGAAGAAATAAAATCTCTGGAGGGGCCTAGTAAGAGGACCAAGTAGAGCTCGAGAAAGAAAGCACAGTAAGAAGCTGCTACTTTGGCCGCAATATCTATACAGGATACAACAATGGTTGGAAATGAGACTGTGAAGATGATCTTGGAACTAGAAGACTAAGGTCCTCTTTGTTGTTTTTGTTTTTGTTCTGGTCCTATCTGCTGGATGTTTTAACTGGTTCTAAAAGTTGGATCTTTATTTTATAAACTTTTTTTTTGAGTTTCCAGGTCTATGTAAAACCTGTGATCTTTCTTAAGGTTATAGGCTGTGGTTTTAGGTCCCTGTAAAACTTGATTTTGATACTATTTTATAGTTTGTTTTAGGATTGTTATTCCTGTTGGGCATCTTCACATCATCTTTCTATGTTTGTTAAACGGTTTTGAGGTCCCTTCAAAACCTACTTTTACGTTAATCTAAAATGAGGGTTTGAAAGAAATAGTTATTAAAATTACTATGGTAAATTTAAAAATTAAATATGAAATTCTGATTTATATATGTAGGAAAAGTTAGAAGAATATTTATAAAATCAGCAAGGAATTTTCCCTATGGTTTCTAGGATTTTTGTGCACAAATGAAGTAAGTCAGGTTCACCAAAATGATTTAAATTTTTTAGTAATAATGGATTTTTATTCCTATTTTAGTTTAGGGTCTGGATTAATAAATCAGTATAGAATATATCATTAATTATAGTCATAATTTATGAATTTATTTATCTTTTTACATTTATAAAAATATCAATAAATAGGAAGACATAATTTTTTTGGAAATAGACTGAGATGGTTGATACAAAGGTTTAAAATGGTTGTGTAAAATTGGGATAGTGTCAAAAAATTGAATCAAGGTTTCATTCAATAAAAGGATAGGAACACTAAAAAGTGGATGTTTTAGTGTTTAATGTTATTGTCCATTCCTACCAATATTTTCCAAATTGATCACAAAGACCTAAAACTTTTTGGGTAGTTACAATGTGCCTGTGTGATCTTGGTTGTGAAAAAATGAGTATTGGTTATCAATAGAATTCATCGTATAACTAATTTTGTCTTCAAACCCTAATCCTCCATCATGATTGATAAAACAATATTTGAATCACTTGAGAAATAGGGAGGGTTAGTGTGAAAGATACAAATAACATGTAATCCACACCCCTTGTGTGGGAATGATGCCTACATACCAATAATCTAAAGAGGGATTAAGCCATATGTAGTTCTCCAACTTAGTGTGCTTTGTGTAATAGTGTGATTCATATGAAAAATGCCAATTAAATAGTGTTTGAGGTGGATAAGGATTGGTATGAGAGTTTGAGTATGTTTATATATGTTTTGGGTGAATGTATGCAAAGAATAGGGAAGTTTTCCTTAGGGTTTTTTTTTAATTCTTATTTGCATTATAAGTTTTGTCACATCTCTTGTAAATGAACTTTGAGTGGGCTTTTATAGGGAACTACTGGTCATGGGTCAAATGTATTCACTCTAGGTTGACATAATTAAGGATAAGGACTAAATTGAAATGACCATTAGGGCTCAAAGTGTAAATGGATAGGAGTGCAAAAATGGGACACTTTGGGGTCTAGTGTTGTAGTCTTAATTTAGTGCTCCTGTCCTACAGGCTCGAGTCTTGGGGGAACATGATTGGTATAGGAAATACTATCTTTGTATACACCCTAAATTGAACAAGAAACCACACATATCATGTCTTTTCATATTCCTCTTCATAGGAGACTATTATTGGAGAATAGGAGCCTTGTTCTCACTAGCCATGTCTTTTATTTTGCCTATCTTGGTCTTGTTTCTCACTTTTGTCACATTTTTTCTAATTACCAGTCATCCACAGCTTTTTGAATAGTCATCCCACCTAACCAAAAATTATTCCCCATGTCAATTATATTCTTCTAAGTATTTATCCTATAGGATAGGAGCATCAAAATTAGACAATAGCACCAGACATAGAAGTGTCTCATTTTTTATGATCTTGTACATTTGCATTTTGAGCCCCAATGGTGATTTTTCTTCACTTAAGGGGTCCCAAATCCTTCTTATCCCATCCCTTAAGTTTTTTTTATATTTTTTATGTTGGCTAATGTGAATAAATATCCCAAACTCAAAATAAAAATCCTCCTATATAGAGGACTTCACAAGGCATTTTATATCTATCACTTACTACTTTAGCACTCTAAATGATTAAAATTAGTTAATAATATAGGTTAGAATTTTTCATCACACATAGATTTGCATGATTGATCAAGGAAGGTCCTAGGAAAAAGTTCATTCTTTCATCTAATGTGCATGTTCCCTAAGGGAGAACTAGATTTGATTTGAGACCCTAGCTTGAGGGTTAATGTAGGTAGTGATTAGGATAGTAGAGATTCTAGATCATGAAATCACACTTGCCCTAACTTATTTTTTTTCCTTTTATAATTTTATATGTTTTTTTATTTTATGTGTGTAGATATAACTAGGTTTGGAGAATAAAAATGTCATATAAAGTCACAGACATGTGATCATAGAGAAATAAAGACACCTACAACACCCATAAAGTAGACCACACTACCAAAAATTGAAACAAACAACAACATTGGAATTGGACTATAACACATCACACCAAAGTGTCCACTTTTTAGTGCTCTTATCATTTCACTTAATGAAATATATATTTGGGTTTATGACACTATCCCAATCCTGCAAAACCATTTTTTGCCTTTGTATCAACCATGTCAGTTTGTTTTTAGCTAAGTCATATTTCTCCTTATTTATTACTATTTTTAGAAAGGTCAAAAAGACAAATAGTTAAACAAATCAAGACTATATTTATTACTTTATTTTATACTAATTTATTGATCCAGATAGGAATAAAACTCCATTATTCCCAAAAAATTTAAATCAATTGGTGAACCTAACTTATTTCTAACAAATCTCAAACGCTAGGTACCCCTAGGATTTTTTTTCACATTTTTGTGCAAAAATTCAATTTAAAAATTTTGATTTTTGTATAAATTTTTGTATATTTGGTTTATTTAATATTAATTTATAATTTAAATTATTTCAATGATTTTAAAATTCTAAAACTCTAACATAAAACCCTAGATTTCTAAACTAGGTCCTCAAACCCCAAGCCTTCTTCCCTTACAATTTTTCGATAATTTTTTTGGAATTTTTGAAAATTGTTTGGCGTGTCAAAAATATTTTCAAAATCTCTATATTATTAGTCATTATTTTATTTATTTTCTTAATAGTAATTTTACATACTATCTTTGGTGAAAGTAATAAAATAGCCACTAAGGCACTTCTTCCCTCTCATCCTATATATAAATTTATAAATTTTTCTCATAATTATGACAATGAATGGACAAATTTGCAAAATTTCAAATTAGCCAAAAATGAGGAAAATGATTTCATTAAAAATGAATAAAGTTACTATTTTTGTAATGAGGAATATGATGATGCATATGAAAGTGATAGTGAAGAAAAAGTAGATGCATCTTCTTCTCTCAAACCTATCTCTTTTCTTCTTTATTTCTAAGAAAATAATTTTGATAAATGGGAGAGTTAATTTTCACCTCATTCTCCTATGCACAATACATCAAATGCACAAAATAGTCATGAAATTCTAAGTAAACCTCTCATTGGTGATATTTTTCTTGCATTTGAACCTAGTTTCTCCCTCTCTTTTTCTAATTCTATGTTCAAATTATGACAATATAAATGAAATAGACTCAAATTTCTAATGCATAATTAAAATGATCCATCTCATGTTCTTAACTCTACTTTGTCCTCTCAAATAATGACAGAAGAATGTTTAAACAATAACTCTCTTACTTCTACTTCTCATATTGAAATGAAATTAATTCATGCACTCCATTCAAAGATAACATAGATGCACATAGTATTACAATTTCACATGACAATTTATTACATATTAGAAAATAATTAACATCTTCTCTTACCCCTCTCCCTAGTGATAATGAAAGTGATAATGAGTATGATAGTGAACATGAAAATGAATATGACAATGAGAGTGAATATGAAGATGATACTTCTACTTCTCCTCTTTCAAATGAAAAACATTTAGATTGTGATAATGCATGGAATAATGATGACTATTATGCATATGGTGAAGAATAAAATACATCTCATGATTCTAATTCTTCTCTTACTCCTCTCAAACATAATGCATTAAAAAATGTTTCTTCTACTTCTATGCATGATTATATTTGAAATGATACACATGTCAATGATGATAACATCACATACTCTATTCAATTATAATGTTATTCATTGAATACTATAGATACAAATCAATCTCCCAAACCACCCCCTACTACAGTATCACCAATTTCTCGTGTTTCACCCAAAGAAAATGGTAGCCCACATCCCTATACTAAGGTCCAAGTTACCATTCCTCTAAAGGTTCTAGTGAGCACACCCCCTCTCTATGATCTAATTGCTAAATGTATCATTCCCATGGATAGAATAAATAATCAAATTTAATGTTTAAAAGAACCACTTAAAGATACTAATATATTATCTCAATGGATTATTTATTTGATGCATGTAGTTGGTGAATTACAACACCAAATACATCTCCTTACTTTGGAAAACAAGTCTTATAAGTATTGGATGGATGTTAATGACTTACATGGTAACCCTCTTCTAAAAATATGTGTCAAAGCTTCATTGCCTAAGCATTTATAGATACCATCATTTACTCAATTTTATGGAACTAGAAATCCATTTTTACACCTTCAAGCCTTTAAAAAGGCTTTACCATCTCATGTGAGTCCTTTGATTCTACTTAAGTTGTTCTAATAGACATTAGTGGGTAATACACATAATTGGTTCTTTTAACTACTCCTTGTTGGTTCCTTACATACACATGATGACTTAGAGGAGGCATTTATCAAATATTGCATAGTAAACATGGGCCCTCATATTACATATGAGAAACTTTCCACATTGCATTAGAATCCTTCAGATCTAGTTAGTGATTATATATTATAATTTAAGACTTGCATATTACATTTAATCTATAAAATAAAATATTTTGAGTACTAACATCTATTTATGAAGGGGATTTACCAACCCTTCTTAGATCATATATTATATTAGACAAAGTCCTCTTCTAGGAACTTATGCTATACATTTTTAGCCTTGAAGAAAAAATTGGAATTGATCGAGTTAGATTTAGTTGATCAGATTACTCTATATTTTAAAGCATTACCTCCATATAAAACTCCTAGAACACAACATATACCATGTCCCAAACAAGATAAGAGACTAAATCCACAATAACAACCAATTAAGAATAGAGAGCTAGTTTCCATAGCACCACCTATAGTATGTAGTATAGAGAATAACAATACAACACCACTATGGTTTGATTTAGAATAAGATAGTCTATATGTCATATTATTAGCATTACTAGATAAGAGGTTAATCAAATTTCCTTCTACTCATCATTGAGATCCACATCTCTTATAGAGAGAGCAACATCACCCATTTTATAACTATCATTATATTTGTGGACATAATGACAATGCTTGTTATAGACTTAAGGACTGTATTAATAGATGTGTTGATAACATCATATCATTCACATTAGGGGCATCAAGATCTCCTCCATCATGGATCTATAGGCCTCATTCCTCCACAACTAAGTCATCCTAGGGCATTCCTTCATCAGAATCATTGGTTACTCATCATGAGAGTAATGTAGTTTCTAAGATGGAGCGTCATAAGAGATCTCTTATCCCACCTAATAAGAGGGTTTGGATACTAGTATAGTGAGAATGACCTATATATAGTAGTGTATTCCATGGAGTACATAGTGTAGTTCCATATACATATCTAGCATAGTCACAAACACCCTAGTAGAGTTTTTAGCATCTTATCTCATGTAACAACCTACTATAGTTAAAATTAGATGAACCCACATCACAGAGTACTACTCCAAATAGATATTCACTACAACAAAGTTTGTAAGGACCTATTTCATGTAGTACCTCGCTATGGTTAAGATTAGATACACCACATCATAGAGTACTGATCTAGATAGATATTCACTATAGTTGAGTTTTTATGGACCTATTTCACATAGAAACCCACAAAGATTGATATTAGATGAGCCCCCATCATAGGTTACAATTCCATATCAATCTATTGCTTAATCATATACACCATAGTAGAGGCCACAAAGTGTTATTTCACCTATCAATCCATTATTATTATGGATAGATGAGCCTACTTTACACCACATAGTTTTAGTTATACATCCATTGAGTTTGAATCTTATAGAGTCTCTATGTAGTGCTAAAATTAGTGTAATGTAGACAACATCTGGTACAGGGTATGTTTCTACACAACATGAGCCATATGACCACTTGTTTAGTTGGCTAATAGGGTTCAGATAGTGATACATCAATTAAAGGCTTGATATGCATATAGTGATATCTTACATCCTCTTATAATAACAACTAACATTCCTAATTTCCAAATAACCATCCCTAAACAAACCAAATTATATAAATCTTGATCTTACCAAATACCCTATTTTACCAATCTTAAACCAATTCACTTTATCAAATCAATTTACTAATTAAAAAATAACAATGTTTTTACTCACATACGATTCAAAATCAAAACTAGCATCACACTTGAACCCATCAAAAAAATTAAATCACATCCTAAATACCATTTTACAAAACATATTTAACCTCAACATCAATGCCAAATAAACTATTTCTAATCAACCATTTTCAATAAATATAATACTATACTCCAAATTCCATAACATAATACACATGATTCAAAATCAAACAAGAATATATATAATGAGATTTAAAAATATTTACATTGATATTAAGTACAATCAATCATGAATGGATGGCAAGCCCTCACTCTTAGTCTCATTCTCTTTTCTAGTGCTAGTCTTATAATCTACCTTAGCACTTGATGGCCCCACACCTCCTTGGGCTATTGCATGCCTCTTGCAATGACTCTCTCACTCCAAAAGCCAATCATGCTCCTCACATAAGTATATATATCATATATAAATATCTCTATACTCATCCATGATCCTCATGACAATATATCCAAAATCAAGTGGGGGCATCCTATGCCTATCCATATCATCTCTCAACTCATCTTTCTCTCTCTTACTACCCTAATATAGGTAGTTGTCACTATAGCAGCCCTACCAAACAAATGGACATGGATACCATCCATGGTCATTTCTCTCTCTATCAATCTCTCCTCCACCACATCATTAGGTACATGTCATGTGAGATCTCAAATTATTGACTCAATTATTATCTCCAAAAAATCATCATCTCCATTTCTTACCCCAACCTATGATCCATCTTGATCACCTCCTACCTCACCTATACATAGATTATGACACTATATTATCTATATACTTTGAAATCAAACTTAAACAAAAATTTATACATAGTTAAAATGTAATCATTGATTACCTCCCATCATCTAGATCAAATTAGGATCCTCATACTCTAGAGCATCGCCTACATCAATAGGGTATAATAGAGCCCACCGATGCCTAACCCACCATGTATAATACACATATGTGTATCTAACATCATCCACATCCAAAATATCTATAGCTTCAATCCTCACAACCAAAGATAATGGTGTGATCTCAACCTTAATAGGCTTCACATGAGCTCATATCTTTGCACATGCTCATGTACTCCTCACCCACACTCGTGTTATTGGGGGCACATCCTGTGGTACCCCAAACTATCTAGTAACATGATCATACTAAAAGTGATCATATAATCCACCCCAATGGTCATGTATCCAATTGTTGACCCTCATGTATCATAGTTGTAATCCATCCTCTGCCCACCCAAAAAATACACTATATGGCCTCCATATGATGTCACTAGCCACCAATCTATCTAAAACATGCCTATAATGGTCCATACCATGAGATAAAATAACCACTATGATCATACACCACTCCGATAATGGCTATGGAGGTTCTCACTCTATGCTCTATAATCTAATCAACTACATAATTACTATGTGCTCATAGGCCCAAAAATTCAATAAGGTTACTATGTTCACCTCATAACTAAATGACTCCTATGTAAACTTGTAGAGATCCCTATATAGGTGCGATAACATAATCCTCCCGCATGAGAATATAGTTACATATACCTCCACACTATGCACAATACTATGTATCTTGTATGCAATAAATACTCCACCCCCATCTACAACAACAAAATATGGCAACAAAACAACCAACCACTTTCATAAGCATAGAATATTAGATTAAATAATGATTGATAGTATCACATAATTATTATTTACTCTATAATGTGCACTTAAGGGTACACCATCAAAGTACAAATATGCATGAGTAATCATATCAACACCCATATCATCTTCTACTATCACTTGCTACCCACTAAATGATAAATGTAGTATATGATACATATCCTCCAAAGTCATAGTCATCTCCCATGTAGGAAGCCAAAAAGTAAATGTATCCACATTCCATCTCTCTCATAAGGTAGTCATTAGATATCAATCCCACTACATTGTACCTAGGTTACACACATGACCCAACCCCACCCTATCTATAACCGCTATCTCATTAGTAGATAGTGGTAACAACCTCAATGTCTCCATCTCCTAGCTACTATGAAACTCTCTCATCTATACCTCACCCTAAAAAAATATAAATAACACATATATCAATCAAAAATACAAAATTGAAATCCAAGCTATAATAATAGTAAATAAAAAATCAACATCATAGAAAAATTTTACCTCTTAGACAATAATGTTGTAGTAAAGACAATAGAATTAGATAGGAGTGTTAAACCCTAAACAAGAGTGATGTAGTAAAAGACAAGAGTAATGGAAATAGAAAAACATTATAAGCTCCTTTTAAGACCTAAATAACATAAATAGGAATATAAACTGACAAAAACAAGTGTTTTGAGTTGCTTACCAAGATCACATCACCACTAGCCTAAATCTAAGCTGCTAACTACTCAAACTAGGTCATAGTAGGTGCTCATCTCCTCAACATTATTCTTACTCTAGATCTTAAAATATTGACCTAGTTAATGGACAATTGAATCAAGAATCAATCCAATTTCCTATATTAGTCAACTTTTATATTTAAAATAAAATACCATTTACCCACAACTTGAACCCCATAATTTAATTTTTCAAACCATTTCCGAATCATGATAATGATACCTTTAACATCACTCAAGCTTCACTCTCTTATTAACTCATCTACCTATTATGGCACAAACATCTATATATCTCTCTTATACCTATAGAGTATTTTAGACATAGGGTGGAGAGTCAGAGGGGGAAGTAGAACCCACTCATACAGTGTAGGCCCTAGGACAAACCTCATCTACAGTCATTATAGTTGTCTGGCCTCAATCTCTCAGTACCATAGAAAAATAGAAGAATGTGGTATCCTCACCACCCAGAGCTTATTCATCAATGTCAAAAATTTTGGTTCCCAATTTTGTGCAATCGCCACTAGTAGTAGTGGTAAACATTGAAGAGAAGGAAGTACAACAAGAAGATGAAAGGCCAAGGAAACATAAGAAGCTGAAACTTTAGCCTGAATCAAAAGAGGAGGTAAAAACCTCACGGAATCAACCACTGAGTGCATCTATTGCTCCTCAAGTACATGTTATTTCTCCTTCTTCTTCTTAGTCTTTATCTTCTTCTATAGGGGTGGTAATCCCAACTAGCCAAATATTATCCCTTGCCACCTCTATTGTGCCAATTTCCAAATTTGCCCCACCTATTACTAATCAGGCCATGCCATCACAAGCCACATCATTACCTCCCTTTCCCCCCTCTATCCCAAAGAGAATACTTCCCTAGATTCCCCTTAGATAACATTTGGCTATTCCCTATGGCTTGCCACAGGGTTATCCTTTTGTGGGTGGGTATATTGCCTCTCCCTCTACCTTCTAAACTCAAGTAGACACTGCTACGAAGGCTAGGGAAGCTCAGATGGATAAAAAGAGGAAGAAAGATAATAAATATCTAGCTACACCACACATGAGGTCACTATTTGACCCAATCTAGTAGCAACTAACTGTGACTCATTTGTCACCTAATGTAGTCAAGCCAAACAAGCAGATCCAGCCTCAAGATTATACAATGAGTGAAGTGGCTATGGATTTATCACTTTTCAGACCACTGGACAAGGTTGAGCTATTGAGTGAAACCACTTCTACTATAGCTACTGATTATTTAAAAGTTTCAAAGAAGCTGCAAAAGATGGAGACTGATCTGGCTCAAGAGGATGCAAATGGTAGCAATATAGCTACAGAAATCAAATCAAAGAATGATGAAATAGATAGTCTCAACAAATAGTTTTAAGATATTATTTCTTGTTAGATTCACTAGGATATTCAGGCCCTAAATGCTTCTTTGAAAGAAGAGCTAACACAAGAGAAAGCTGTAGTGACAGACCTAAGGTAGGAAAAGGGAATACTACCAAAAAAAATGTTAGGAAAACCAGCAACAAGTCACTCATTTCTAATAGAAGCTACTAAATGAGCAAAACAATATCATTTCCCTATAGGCCCAACTTCAAGTTGATCAATTTAACAAAACAATTAACACTTGAGTTGGCTAATAAGCCAAATAATGTAGGAGTTTTGAACCTGGTTAAGGAGCTATATGTATTAGTATGGAAAAGAATCTCTAAGGAGATTACTTAGCTCAGACCCTCTCTAACTTTCCTACTAAATGCACAAAAATTGTGCAAAAAGGTGGAGACTTTAGTTTAGGCCACTCTGTCCACTATCTCTTTGAGAGTGTTTGATTCTCAAATGTTGCTACAAAATATATATGACATAGCTGATGGAATGTTATCAGTAGTAGGGATTAGTGATATAATGATTGTTGAATAAAGGGTGAACGAAGTTCTCAGTTGTAATTCCATAGAAATTAATTGCAAAGAGCTCTTCGATATGGTAAAAGTGGGAATAAAAAACATGAAGCAACATATTGAATATCTGGTACAATTGGGTCTTCCCTCCCCTTTTCCTGATAGCAACATTATGTTAATAGTTGATGAGATTAAACCTTTGTTGTTTGCCAGACAAAATGATCAGTCAATTTTCCAAGGTTTAATAGATGCTTCATTAGTGCCAGAAGTGGAAGATGTCTTGATCCCCATGGCCCAGCATGAATTCCAATTGAAGGCTATAGTTCATGTTTTGCCAAGTTTTTCACACAAGGACACCATCAACCTTGATTTAGCTTTCTAAGAATTTCAAAATAAGCAGGGACTATCTGATGCTGAATGGTCTATTTATCAGACAGCCTTATGAAAGTTGTGATTTTTGCCACATTTTTATATGTTATGTAGATTATTTTTTGAGCAAGCTCAAAAGTCCTTGGGGTCACCAAGAACTATAGAGTAAAATACTCTAAATTTTATTTTGAGTTTTAGTTGTGCACTCCAAGTTTTGTCCCTGCGTGTTTTAGTTTTGAGGCAGTGAGGGTTATGACACAGGGCACAGGTTTTTCATTTTACATAGGTTTTTCATTTTGCCTAATGTTTTTTCTAAAGTCTCAAAGTTGAGTGGAAGCTGCCAAGTTTCATTTGCCGAGACACATTATAATTTATTTCTAAAAGTAGCATAACATGCCACGTGTCCCGTTATTACTTTGTGGAGTGTCACAAGTGTTGGCATCCATGTTTCAAGTTTTTGATGATTTTCAAAAGCTTATTTCAATAAGCTTCTCTTAGATTCCAATGGAGGGTGCCAAGTGGCAACTATAAAAGGTTTCAATATGTTTCTCTAAAAGTAGTAGAAAGTGCCACGTTTCCCTTGTTAAAGCTTAATGGAAGCCACCAAGTGTCAACATCTCCAATTTATTCATTTTGTTTCATTGTTGAGTAAAGACTATGATGGGCTCTAAGTTTTGTTTCTAAAGTAAGTAGAAGTTTCCAAGTGTCATCATCTGTGTGAATCTAAATTTAGTCTCAAATGTTTCTATGGTATAGCTAAAGCTTATCAGAGACCACCACATGTCATCTTCTACAGGACTCTCAAAAGGTAGATAAAGCTTAGCAGAGACCACCATGTGTCATCTTCCACAGGACTCTCAAAAAGTATCTAAATCTTCTATAGACAAGTAGAAGCCACCACATGTCACTTGTTAAGACTAATGGAAGCCGCCAAGTGTCCTCACTTGTTTCACAGTGGGAAGTGTCACGTGTATCTAATTTAACTAATGAACTTTTAGGGAGGCTAAATATTTCAGATCTGAAAGATATCTTTTGTTAGACACTTTCAGTTAAGATCTAGTTCAGTTAGACCATTGGGATTTTGATCATGCAGGCAATCTTGAACTAGTCCTATGCTATAAATATGGGTTTGAACATGAAGGGAAAATCATCATCAAAAGAGTGAGAGAATTTTTTGTAAGAGATTTTTATCATGAATATTTCTTAGACTTTCTTGTTGTGACCAGTAATATCATTTGCCTTTGTTTTATTTTCTTGATTTAGAAAGTTTGTATAACTGTGCATGTATCTGTGCCTTTTCTGTGACTAGAAAATTAATAAGAAAACTGAGTCTCATGCCTTTGTTGATATTTCTTGTGTTATTTCAAAATCATCTAAGTTTTGAGCCTTTGATTCTATTTATTTTCATCTTTTACATTGATCATGCATTGTTTGCTCTTTAATGTAATTAAATCCTAAAAATAGCTGCATTGTGCTTAGTATTAAGAAACAAATCATACTTAGGCACATTGCCATAGTTAAATTTTATTTCATTGCATTGGTGATTCCATTTAATTTCTATCCCTTTCCTAACAATATATTTGAGATGAAGAAGAGCCAGCTTCTTTAAAATTTAGAGGTCATTTCAGGTCGCAAGTCCCACATTCCTGAAACTTCCCATTGTTAGTGTTAGAAACATTGCAATTTTAAGCATCAATAGTACCCAAAAATGTACTTGGATAGTCACTAATCAAAAAATGTTCCAATCTCAACAACATAATCTAATCAATCAAAAAACCTTTAAATATATTTAAAACATACCAACCTTGTGTCTATTACTACACCACTAATCATCACTTTTGGCTCGACCACCTCCATCACAAATTTTGTCCTTCTCCCCAAAAGGAGGGCATCATTCATACTATTAATATTTATAAACTTACCCAACATACTTATCCACTCTCATAAATGGATACACCATGGTTCTTACACATCCAACATTTAGATTATTAGATTAAGCTCAAATTGGTCAAGATATATAATGACTCAAATTATGTGGGTCAGTTAACATTACTTAGTAAATTCAAAGGGATATATCTTTAGTTTATAGATACATAGACTATTCAAATATAGTGGCTTATATTATATGGATTCATAGTCATTTTGATACATATACATAAACTATTCAAATATAATGGTTTGGATTATATGGATTCACAATCATTTTGATATAGATGCATAGACTATTTAGATACAGTGGTTTAGATTATATGGATTTATAGTGATTTCAATATATATAAAAACTCAAATAATAGCTTTTGGATCATGTGCATGCTACATGTCTCACACATATAACTTCATATGGCATGACATAGTTATAAAATTAGATAATAGACTATAGACATAGTGTAGAGTATAATGTTTTGGTCTCCAATTTTGCACATGAGGAATGTAAAGATATGTTATATCACTTGTGGTTATATATATTATTAGATTATATAGATGCATCACTCACTATATTTAGGGGTATGGCATAGATGTTCATGTTTTTCATCACTCAAGATTATATAGATGGAATATAAGACATGACATTATTTTCTTGGACATTGACTAGATTTTTAGATTACACCTAGTTTTACCCAAGTTGTCACCATGATGGATCATATGGACATCTACATTGGTTGGTCCATTATATTACCTAGACCCAAACTACATGAGTTTGTGTAGTATAGAGGATAGAGATTGGTTTTTGGCTTCTGATCACTTCTCAGTTCTAGTTCAGATATTCAAAGTGGGGGCATGACATAGTTTTCTCTTCACATCATACAAATTTTATACATACATCTAGATTACATGAGTTTGTGTGGGATAAATGATAGACATTAGATTTGGAGCTCCTAACACTTCTTAGTTCCAGTTTAGATATTCAAAGTGGGAGCATGATAGATTTTAATATTTATAGCATAAATATTTTATACATACATCCAAATCATATGAGTTTATGTGGGATAGAGGATAAAGATTGGTTTTGGGCCTCTAAGCATTCATCATCTTTAATAAAATTTAGCATAAGGGGCAAGCACTTCCATCCTTCTCTATGATACATGGATTTTACATTCAGATTTAGTATAGGGGGCATCCACTCCATGGATTACTTTTATCCCAAGGTATTATTTAGCTCTCCTTCCACTTCCCTAGCTAGGAAGTGAGTTGGACCCTTGCAGCACATTCACCCCCATGTAGGTAGGTTTAGGTATGCATTTTATTTTTCTTTATTTTACTCTAGTATTTCATTTCATTACATTAATAGAATAAAAGGGGGGCAAATGTATTCACCCTAAATTGGTCAAACAACCACACATATCATATTTTTAAAAATTCCTCTTCAAAGGAGACTCTGACTAAAGAATATGAGTCTTGTCTGCACTAGCCATGTCTTTTATTTTGCTTGTCTTGGTCTTGTTTCTCACTTTTGTCACCTTTTTTATCATTATAAATCATCTAGAACTTTTTAAATAGTCATCCCATCTTATCCAGACAATATTCCCAATGTCAATCTTATTCACCTAAGTCCCAAACCTGTAGGATAAGAGTGTCAAAATTGGATAATAGTACCAAAAATGGATGTAATTCTTAGCCCCTCCCTTAAGTTTTTTTTTTATCTTTTTGATGTTAGCTAATGTAAATAAATCTCCCAAATTCAAAATAAAGAGTATCCTATATAAAGGACCTCACAAGGAATTTTATATGTATCACTTTCTACTTTGGCACTCTAAATAGTTAAAATTAGTCAATAGTATAACTCAAAATTCTACATCACACATAGATTTGCATGTTTAACCAAGGAAGGGCCTAGGAAAATTTTCATTATTGTATCTACCATGTGCATTGATTATGCATGTTCCCTAAGGGAGAACTACATTTGATTTGAGACCCTAGCTTAAGGGTTAATGTAGGTAGTGATCAGGATAGAAGGGGTTCTAGATCATGTGATCATACATCCCCTAGCCTAATTTTTTCCATTTTAGAATTTGATATGGTTTTCTTCATTTATATGGATAAGCCTAGGGTTTGAGAAGAAAATAGGTCATACAATGACATAGATAGGCAAATGTGGATAAACAAAGACACCTATAGGACCCAAAAACTAGACTACACTGGAATCTAGAACTAAAAATTGAAATGAAGAACATCACCAAAATTAGACTAGAGTGTTTAACACCAAAGTGTCCACTATTATCACTCCTTTCCTTTCATTGAATGAAATCTAGATTCAAGTTTGTGACACTATCTTAGTCCTGCATAACCATTTTTAGCTTCTAAATTATTAATCGCAATCTACTTCTAGCTAAGTCATATTTCTCCTTATTTACTACTATTTGTGGAAAGGTTAAAAATATAAATATCTAAAAAAAAGGACTATATTTATTTTTATATTTTATACTAATTTATTAATCTAGACCCTTAACTAAAAGAGGAATAAAACTCCATTATTACCAAAAAAGTTAACTCAGTGGCTTTCAATGGCTAGAGTCCTTTAAACCTCCAATATTATGATCCTATTATAGTTTCATATCTTAAAAGTGTCCCTTATTTCATAAGATATTATTATATAACCCATTTTGAGCACCTTAGAGATATAGCCAACTTATACAATATTCATGACATAACTGAGGAAAATGTGGCTATTAGGCTATTGGCCATTTCTTATAAGGGTAAATCTTTGGACTAGTATATAAACCTTACTACTAACTCCATAACATCATAGGATAAGTTAGGTGATGCTTTGTGTAAAACATTTGAATACAAAAGTGACCATTTTTCACTTACAGAGTGGCTAACCATAGTCAAGAGGGCTCCTCATGAAGTTATGTAGGATTTTAATACAAGGTTTCAAAAGACATGGGATAGGATTCTAGTCTCCATTAGGCCTACTCCTAAATTTTACTTCCTTTAATACGTGAAGGATCTTAATAATGACATTTTAGTAATGATTCAATCTATGGGATGATACACAATATCAAGTGCTTATGAGGTAGCAATCAGAGCAAAAAATTATCTAGTGTAAGTTGACAAGCTTACACCTAGACCACCAATGCCTTTTTCCCCAAGATTAAAGCACATATTATTTATATTCTTACCCTTACTACCATTCATCCTATGCCAAAATTTTCTACCATACCTACACCAAAGTAGGAAAAGGTTTCCACCAATCAATCTAGTGAATCCTGGGAAAATAAGAATTTCCAAGACATAAAAAAACATGTTTTAGTACTTTGGAAATGAGTTGGTGAATGTGAAGAGGAAGAAATAATAGTTCAATAGACCTTTTAAGGATACATATCAGCCTTTAAAAATAGTCTTATCAAGAAATTAGGCCACCCTATAAAGTAAATTTCTAAGGACAATACCCGGGCTAAGGGCAACCTAACTATGTTAGTCAAAATAACTATAATCTAAATACTAAAAGCACTTCCAAAAATTTGGTCCCTATTCAAAAAAAAATTTATCAATAAGCTTTGGGTATCATTCCTTAGAATTAGTCTTTCATCTAACTCATTATCCCAAACACTAACTTTAATCAGGCTTTCAATGATAAATGACAATAGGCTACTAGTTTTAAATACAATTAAGCTCTTATGGATTAGAAGATACAAGTACCTATAATGACCAAGATAGAAGAGCCTTAATAGGACCAAGGGTATAATGAAGAACCAAGCTATTTGGGTGCTAAAATGGTTCAATATGAGAAAGAATAATGATATGCACTCAATCAATAGGCTAGTTCTAACCAAGCATACATTCCAGTGACAGCTAATACAAGGTTCAAAAAAATGAATATGGATGGTAATCAAGAGGTAGTCAAAGATATTACTACAATTAATTATTTACTATTAATGCCAAAGGAACTAATTACTATTCCAAATGTTCTAATTGATCCAAAAAATCAAAATCAAGGGAATGCCTTTATACCAAAAAACTCACAAGTTTAAAGTATAGTTATGGCTCCCAAAGCACAAGCAACTGCTGGTGGATTTCCCATCAAAAATGTTGAAGAAATGAAAAAATATAATGTAATTGTGCCAATGTGGGACTCGATTTATGTGCCTAGCCAGGTAGATATCCATCAATAAGGATTATAAAAGATTAAAATTTCAGACAAGCCACTAAGTAAAGAGAATGTTGTCCTCACCAATGCCACCAAAGGACCTAATGAGGGGAAATTAAACAATGTGTTAAAGCCTCCTCCCTTCTATATTTTAGTGATCATTGGTGACTCTTTAGTGAATAATTTCATGATAGATAGTAGAGCAAGAACTACAGTGATTCCAAATTCAATTACAATCAACTTGGTTTGAAGTATGATCCCTAATCTAAAGGATTTCTGTAACTTGATGGGTCTTACACCAAAATAGTTGGCATCATCAAAGGTCTCAGTTTGACCATAAATTCTTTTCTTAATGTTTCAATAACCCAAGATGTATTGATTCTAGATGTGTTTCCTCATTTTGATCTATGTTTATTTATAGACTTCATAGCCAAAATTGGAAGCTATCTATCAATAAATTAGTATTTCAAAAAAAGGTATGGGACCAAGGTATCCATTAAAGCTAATCTTATCACTCAATTTCACATAGAACTTTATAGGCTAGATATCTCTAACACAACTATATAATCCTAGATAAATATGACCACTTGGTTGGTCAATAACTAAATACTCATCCTAAAGAGATACCTAATATGTTATTATATGAGTTATGGAGTGAAGTTAGTTTATTGATCCTTTGGAAGGTATTGAAGAGATAGACACAGGTGTCTATTGCTTTCATGAGGAAATTGAATCCATGTCATCCCTCACTAGACCATAAAAAGATACTAGTGGTTTGTATAAACTATTCTTTGATGGCTCAAGGAGAAAACATGGAGTAGGTGCAGGTGGAAAGATAGTATCTCCATCAAATGATTAATACTTCTCTTATTACATATTCCAATTTAGTTTCTCTTGTAGTGGAGTAGAGTGTGAGGGACTCATCCATGGACTTCAATGGGATAGTACGAGGGGAATCAAATAGTTACAAGTATATGGGGGTAGTGAGTTGATAGTACATCAAGTCAAAGGCCAAAATATCACAAAAAACCCTTGATGAAGTCCTACAACCATAGAGTGTGGGACATTCTTAAATAATTTGAGGCCTTCAACATCCAAGCAATGCCAAGAAACCAAAATAAACATGTCAATAGGTTGGAAGTTATGGTAGCTAAATTTAACCTCTAAAACATATTGAAAAAGTATGAAGTGTAGCCACATGTCAAAGTGGTAGTAAGACCATCATTTATAGACAATGAGGCTCATTGGCAGGTCTTTGATAATGACAAGTAGATTGGTTATTTCTTGTAATAGGATATAAAGTTTTCCTCATTGAACCAAGGAAAGTTTCAACATTAGTATGATGATCAAATTGTATAATTGAGAACTAAAAATCTTCCTAAAGGGTTAGTTACCCTTGAAGGTCTCTTCCATGAAGGAAATCATATGAAAACAGATAAGGTAGTGATGTCAACTAATAATGAGGACTATGAAAGAGTCCTTATCCTTAAATGAAAGATTTTAAATATTGGAAAGGTAAGTACTATGGATGAAAATCATGATTCCATTGAGCTTTGTAGAGAACATGAAGACATCTTTGCTTAGGAATATAATGATCTAAGAGGTTTTTATCCCAAGCTATCCCAAGACACTATATAATTATAGGTTGATGCCAAGCCTATCAAGTAGAATAAAATGCCTATAAACCCTAAAATTGAAGAGTTTATGAGGAAAAAATTAACCAAATTGATTGATTCCAAGATCATCTTTCCCATTAATCACTCCTCATGGGTAACTAACTTAGTGCTTGTAATGAAGAATAATGGGGAGATTAGATTGTGTGTTGACTTTAAAGATTTTAATTGGACCTATTTAAAGGATCATTACCCCTTACCATATATGGAGTAATTCCTTCAGATAGTTACTAGTTCAAAATTCTTTTCTCTTTTGGATGGGTATTTAGGATATGACTAGGTACTAATAAGATAAGAAGATCATTATCAAACTACCTTCACCATAAAGTAGTACACATATGCTTATAAAAACATGCCTTTTGGCTTATCAAATGTTAGATATACCTTTTAAAATGAAATGGACATGGATTTCTAAGGCTTATTAAATTATATGTTTCTAGTCTACTTAGATGACATCATAGTTTTCTTGAAAAAGACTAGTGACCATTTTGATCACCAAAGATTGATCTTTGAAAGATGTAAAAAATATGTGATCTCATTAAATCATAATAAATGTGTGTTTGTTTGTCATAGAGGAAAACTCTTGGGACATGTATAAAAATAGGGATTTGCCATTGACCCTGATAGAATAAGTGCCATCTTGGCCTTCTCTTTACCCAAGCACAAGAAGGGAATCCAAAATTTCCTTGGGAAAATAAATTTTGTAAGGAGGTTTATACCTAGTTTTGCCAACTTGGTCAAACCCATCATGTTAGGGTGTGGAGCTAAAAGCTTCACCTTGATGAAAATAGAAGGAGGATGTTGAGTATGTAGTCACCAGTGTTGGCAGGATCACTGACGTCAGTCAGTAGACAGTGCAAAAGGAAACCAACCTCGGTAGTAGTTAACTGATGTCGGTCACTTCCAGTCAGATAGGGATTGATGTCAGTCACCTGTGGTGGTTCCAAAACTGTTGTTGATAAATAGTCAGTTAAGTGAACAAGTAGTTTGCATGATGAAGGCTAGTTTGAGTCTTGAGCCACAAGTCTAATCATTGTATACATGAGATCTATATAATAGACTCATGGGTTGTATTGTTAAGTGTAGAACTCAAGTGTAGAACTTGGAGAGTTCTTCCCATGGTAGAATCAAGTAAGATTCTTCATGTATGTAAGATCAGGTTTGATATGCAGGGTGTTGCAGGATCATGGTGGAGATCTACATGTGATAAGTAAGATCAGGTTGGTCTACAGGGGTGTGTGTATGCGAGGGTCAAAAGGAGATCGATAGGGGAGAAAGATCCAAGGTGACAACAATACATCAAAGAGAAAGATCATGGTGAGATCTACTTGGAGTACTAGTTCGTACTCAGTTGTACTGGTATTACAATCAGGTGAACAACAACTTGTGTTAGCTGTGTGTTATGACCTATTGAGAGAAGATTACTCTGGAGGGAAGATTACTGGGAGCCCTTGAGGAGGAAGCCTCACAGAGGTGGAAGAAGAGTGTGATCTCTTTATTGTAATTTCCTTTGTAATGAGTTGAATACAATTGTGTGTTGCCTCTCATATTCTGTGTGTATTTCTCATTGATAGTTATTTGTTCTTCTGATATTTCCACATCTTAAGTTGCTTATACAATGGTAATCATGTGTGCTCTTAATTATGACAAGTTGTGTCAGAGCTCAGGGGAACCGAGGTCCTATCAAATGGTATCAGAGCAAGGTTGGACATTCTCAGAGCGAGTTTGACTAACAGATGGCCCAAATCTGGTTAGTGTTTTTTGATTACAAGTTACTCATAGGGGTTTCTATTTGAGTGGGAGTATAGCAATGGCAAAAGAAGGTAAGCTGAGAATGAAGAAATTCAGGCACAAGTTTAACACCACAAGGAGTGTGGTGGGTAGGCTTTAAGATTGAGCTTGAAGAGGAATACAAGCCAGGATGTAGATTAGACAAAGTACTAGTATAGGTATAGGTGCAGCTGTTTATCTCCAAGTGGGAGATTGTTAGGGTGTGGAGCTAAAAGCTTCACCTTGATGCAAATAGAAGGAGAATGTTGAGTATGTAGTCGCTGACATCAGTAGGATCACTGACATCAGTCAGTGGATAGTGTAGAAGGAAACTGACCTCGGCAATAATTGGCCAATGTCGGTCACCTCCAGTTAGACAGGGATTGACGTCAGTCGCCTGTGGCAATTCTAGAACTGCTATTGATGAACAATCAGTTAAGTGAATGGGTATTTTGCATGATGAAGACTAGTTTGAGTCTTGAGCTACAAGTCTAATCATTGTATGCATGAGATCTATATAATAGACTCATGGGCTATATTGTTAAGTGTAAAACTTGGAGAGTTCTTCCCATGGTAGAATCAAGTAGGATTCTTCATGTATGTAAGATCAGGTTTGATATGCAAGGTGTTACAAGATCATGGTGGAAATCTACATGTGATAAGTAAGATCAGGTTGGTCTGCAGGGGTGTGTGTATGTGAGGGTCAAAAGGAGATCAGCGGGGGAGAAAGATCCAAGGTGACAACAATACACCAAGGAGCAAGATCATGGTGAGATCTACTTGGAGTACCGGTTCATACTCGATTATACTGGCAGTATAAGGAGGTGAACAATAGCTTGTGTTAGCTGTGTGTTGTGACCTATTGAGAGAAGATTACTCTGGAGGGAAGATTACTAGGAGCCCTTGAGGAGGAAGCCTCACAGAGGTGGAAGAAGAGTGTGATCTCTTTATTGTAAATTCCTTTGTAATGAGTTGAATACAATTGTGTGTTGCCTCTCATATTCTGTGTGTATTTCTCATTGATAGTTATTTGTTCTTTTGGTTATTTCTGCATCTTAAGTTTCTTATACAATGGTAATCATGTGTGCTCTTAATTCTGACAAGTTGTGTCAGAGCTCACGGGAACCTAGGTCTTGTCACATCAATGCCATGTTGAATAAGAACCAAGTATTTACTTGGTCAAATGAAGGTAAATCAACTTTTTAGGATATCAAGTAGGCCATTACCTAAGCACCCTTTCTCATTAATCTTGACTTCTCAAGGTATTTCATATTATATAACTTTGTTAATGTTGACAACATATCAATTATACTAATTCAAAAGAATGGTGAAATACTAGAGTAGCTAATTGATCTTTTTAGTCAAGGGCTTGAAGGGTATGAGGTAAGGTACATCTTTTTAAAAAATCAAGTTCTTACAACTTTTATAATCCTCAAAAAGTTTATACCAATGATCTCCAACATTAGGATTCACCTTATGGTGTCTCATCCTAGAGTGAGGGACTTTCTACTTAACAAAGAATTGAATGAGAAGAGGGCTGATTAGATTACTAAGGTGATGGAGTATGATGTGGAGATAAAGGTCACTAAACTAGTAAGAAGCAAAGGATTACATGATCATATGGTTGAGTATCTTCAAGAAGATAAATAAGTTGTTTTGGTAACACAAGATAACTTAAAATAGATGCACCTCCACCTCATACTAGCTAGCGCATGATATGACACATTTTTTGCTAATAGGTGTGTGCCTACCAGATATGTATAGAGGTAAAAATAAGGTATTTTAGGCTTTAATCCATACCCTATTCATTGGTTTGTGGTTTTTTATTTAGAAAAGATGTCAATAGAGTGATTCTTAAGGGCATTGATGATAATCAAGTGACAAGGCTCTTGGAAAATTTTCATGATGGGCATGAAGGAGGCCATTTTGCGCCAAGGACTATAGTATAAATGGTGATGAGAGATAGTTATTTTTGGCCTAGCATTTTCAAGGATGCCTATGCATGGGTTATAAAATTTCAAAAGTGTGCTTTTTTTATAGGTAAATAAATATTGACAACACTTCCTCTCAACCCAATTTAGGTGGAAAAACCCTTCATGTAGTGGGGTCTAGACTTCATAAAAATGATCAATCAACCTTCTAGTGGAGGACACAAATGGTTACTCATTACTACTGACTACTTCACTAGGTGGGTGGAATAAATTTCCCTTAAAAATTCCAATGAAATAACATTATTGGACTTCTATGATAGCATAGTGACTAGGTTTGGTGTACCAACAATAATAATTTTAGATATTACCTTACCATTTATTGGCATGAGAACAAGTGAATTGTCACTTTGGCTAGGCATTCACCTTATCACATCATCTAATTACTACCCCCAAGTCAATGGACTTATATAATTGATTAATAATAACTTGATAATGATTATCAAGAAGACAATTGAAGAGAAATAGAGATTATGACACAAAAGCTAAGGATAACCTTATGGGCTGATAGAGTGACTCCAAAATTTTCCATTAGAAAATCACAATTTGTCCTTGTATATGAGAGGGGAGTCAAATTTCCTATCTCTCTTGAGATACTTCCCTTGGATTTATCCCATTAGTATCACTTTGAACTATTTAATCTATTTATAGCATAGTTTTGAACATAGCATTAAATTTACTTATAAGCATGTATTTTAAATAAGTATCATTGAGTCACATAAGTTGGATGTGCATAATATGAATTATGACACTAAATTAATATAATTTATAATTAATGCATGATGTGGATAATATATAGGGTAAAATAAAAGTGCATACAATCAATTTCATATAATGTCAAACAATTTTCATATGATGTCACACATAAAGGCCCAAAGACCACATACAAGAGACATGTGAATGTTTCATAAGCACACAAAGAAAAAATACACATGAAAATGGTATAATTATGCCATACAAGTGATAATTTTAATATAAAATGACAAGGTCCACACACTATAAGCAATAATGTTGTAATTTATCATAGAGTAAAGTATGAAAGAAGCATAAAGCAAATGAGACTAGTCTACATCCAACATATGGATCCATGTCATTGTTAGTAAATAACATAATTCATGTAAAAAATTTATAGTATGATTGAGTAGAAAAACATTATTAAATTTTTTAGATCAAAATGTTATAAATGTTATGGATGAATACAACTTATTAAAATTTTCATAAATAATGAAAATATGCCCCAACATAGTAGGGCTATTGGGTAATGAGAGAAGCCTGACATCAAAACCATGTAAACTTATGTCTTTTATCACTCTCAAATACCTTTTTAAAATTAATGTGTATTTTAAAATTAAAATATTTTATCTTCATAACATAAAATAAATAATTCATGGAAAGAAGTAAGCTAACAACAATTGAAGAAAGATTTTTAGGTCTTAATTTTGATTTTTTCTTGAAAATATTTTGATTTTTGTTTTGAAATTTTAAATTATTGGAATTGAAAATTATTTTAAGGATTAAGGTTTAAAAAATATAGGAAGGGGGATGGATTCAAACACTCATCATAAATTATATTAAAGTATTATATGATAATATGAAAGGCAAGACATGTGCCCCCAATGTATGTAAGATGAGTCATGTCCATGTAGTTTGGATGATTAAGATGGATGAAAATGTACATGTTACACATGGAAAAAATAAATATATGATTATGTAAATTAAATTAAATCCATAATATGATAATTATTCAATAGTGAAATATAATGAGCATTGAAAGTATTTGTAAGGTATTTTGATTTGGATTATTTGAATAAGTTTTTAAAAAGTAAGAGGGAAAGCGCACAAAGTGAAAAATAAAATAAATAAATAGAATAACACTTATATAAGGGGTAAAATAATTATAAATTTTTGACATGTCATTCAAAATGGCTCACCAACATTAGGCTCTTAGATCACTTAAACTAGGTCACAACACACTAATCTTTACTTAGTTATGTGTTGATTACTATTCTAGTCAAGGGGCCTATTGGTAGAGAAATATTCTAATGTCCTATATTATTGATAAAATTAGATGGTAATTATATATTTGGGTTCTCCTCAATTGGGTTCTAGTTATAAATAAAAAATAACAATGCACACACATATATTTTCCCAAATGAAAAAATTAGGATTTGAGGTAAAATAGTTAAAAACACTAATTTTAGGTGTTTATTAATTTGAATTAATACATTAAACAATACAATGGATGAAACTTACATTTTATAGAGCCTCTAAAAATAACATATGCAATGTTGGGGGAGGGAGTATCATCAAGGATGATGAAGGAAAGTTATTATCTACATGTTTTGGACCACTAGGTCACTGAAAAAATCATGTTATTAAAGCTATGGTATCCCTCTGGGGTATTTAACTTGCCTCCTAGTTACACATTCCCAAATTAATAATAGAGGGTCACTCCATTAATAGTTTTAATGATTTATTTAATAAAAAAAACCCATCTCACACTATCAAATATATTATTCATGATTCCCAAAGCTTAAAATCCACCTTTAAGGAGTCTTCCATTACTCATATCTTCCATGATGGCAACACTGTCAATGACTACCTTGGTAATTTTGGGGTCAAAAGTGAACATAAGTCCATGTGGTATAATTCTAACTCAATCCCAACTGAACTTTTAAAAATCATTACCAATGACGATGCATATAAGACTTAAATGCAAATCATATAATTCACACATGGGAACTTAATCTCAATGTGTATAAAATTTCATCCCCTTATAGTTTTGTAATTGGAAAATCAATAATTTTAGATACTACACTAACAATATTAATCACTACCTTAAAAGTTGACTATTATACTATTATTCCAAAATTTCCCTTCACATTACTCAAAGCAGGAGAATAAAAAACCAGTATCAAATGGGTGGTGATCATGATCGTATGGAATTTGTGTCTTATCATGAGGTGAAGGGTGATAATAAAATACGGTAGAAGCTGATCAAAGGAGGTCTTATAGAATATATGCAAGGTTAAAATCTATTAAGAAGTCTTTTCTAAGGAATTCATTCTCATATTCAATAAATAAACCATAAGATTAAAGGGGATGAAAATAATAGTGTCTAAACAAAGCACCAACATATCTATAGGGATGTCATGAAAAGGTGATAAATCTTACAAAGACAAATGTCAAAATTTAGAGTTAATGAAAAAATAATAATAATAGATGATGTGTTCAAGATTGATAAAAACAGATTTCCCAAACAAGACCTTCCTTATAGATGACCAGAGGTATGTTTACAATTCATGAAACATATGATCTTAGAAGGAAAATATAATATAATATTTTCACATCACTTTTTACTTAACCATTTTAAGGGTTATATAATTAGCTTTCCTTACTATCTACTGAAATCCATTAAAGCCAAAGTCCTCACTTTCTAGGTTTGTAAAAAAAATGATATAATTTACCATGACCTCCTCCTCCTGCTAGTCAAACAAGGTGAAACATTATGGGGTGAATTCATCCTCTAGACTGAAGGTTCCCTTGTTGAAGACATTGTTGTGAAAGACACTCCTCCCAAGAATTCTCTAGTTAATATCCCTTCTAAAAAAAATCCTAGACTATCAATAAATGAGGAAGGTTACCCATCCCACACCCTCTTAAAACCCTCCACAGCCTTGTAAAATCCTCCCAAATTCCCTTCCATTTTCCCCCTTTCCTCTTTGAGCTAAAAATATATAACCATACCCACTCTGGTAGAAGGTATGGTTAGTCCTAGTAGGAAACTCAATAACTTGGTATATAATAACTCTGAGTGGATCAGGAAATTGGGGATTTTCCTAGAAAAAATGGAAGGAATTGGGATGAACTTTTCATCCCTTATAAAATGATAGAATGATTTAAATGTGGAAACTATTAAGCTCAAGTATGATCTAGATAGGGGAAAAAAATTAAGGTTCTTAGTATGATAAAGATTGGAATAGCATAACAGGGTAGGATCTTATATAAGACATTCAGCCTTCCTTGAAGGTAAAAAGAAGACTCTGAATTCCTTAGCTAAAGTTTAAATATACTACCCTGAAGGGCCCTTTTAAATTTAACTAGGGTTGTACCATTCATAATCTACCACTGAAGAAAAACAAAATCATTGATTGATCCACTTCAAAGGTGAATTGCTCTTCAGAGGAGGTTGATGTTATGACTGGGGTTATTTATTTTAGTTTTTATATATGTTTTAATTTTATACTAGTACTTTTATCTATTTTTTAAATTGTTCTTCCACCTGATTACCCATGGGGATTTATTTCATTACATCTAGTCTTTTTTTGTTTAAACTATTGGTTATTGGATCCTTGTAAAGATAGCTTTATTTTACCTATCAAATTAAAAAAAATAGAACAAGAAAATGAGATAAGCATGCATCAAAAAATTACTATCAAATGAAAGCCTAAATTAATATATTTGATTAAAAAATTCAAAATAAAGGTGGAAAGAGATAAATATTGAAATAATGAGGATAAATTTAGATTTTTTGATCATTTAAACCCATAAATTAGCCTTTCACCAAACTAGTATGTGCACAATCATAAACAGAGTTGATGCATATGATAAAGAAAATTAGATAATGAAAAAAGAGCCCACAACCACCATTTGAATATTCATGTTGAAAACAATAATTCTAAAGCATTATATTAATCAAGATTTTCTTGTTGATATTCACATTAAAATTTCACCATGATCAATCAGCTAAACATCTACCAACATAATAACAAGGTTACAAAAGAATGATAAGATAAATTGAAAGAATAATTGACTAGATCTAAGTGTTTTGGAGAAAAAAACATTAAACCCTTGTAATAATTAGGTTTGGGATAATTATAGATATTATAATTCTTCATTCACTTCATTTCCATCCAAAATCCATCCTTCACTTTTCCAATCCCACCACTTTGCCATTTTGCTCCATTTTATCTTGTAAAGATATAAAAAATAAGTAACTTTTTTAATTAAAATCTCCATAAGAAAATTATAAACTTAAAACATTAAAATCCAATTACCAAGAATAATTTCAAGAAATCATAGGCATTAAGATGTTTGTGTCAGATTTGGATTTCTAAAAACTCTAAAGGTTTCAAAAAATAGGTTACAGGGACCAAGTTATGTTTGAATAACCACCAAGAGGTCCAAATTGGAACCTAGTACATCTATTCAAGTTTAGTAAAGTATAAAACTCAATTATGGGAATATTTTTAATCAATAAAAATTGGGTGAAATTTATGTTACATAAACATTTATATAAAAAATAGATTTTTGGTGGTGTAGGTGGTTTTTAAAACTAACTCCCAAGAGAAAGTTATTCCCCCAAACTGAAGAAATATAGGTGAATTTACAAGGAAAAATGAACCCCAAGCTTATAACTTTGTGTTGACATGTGCCTTTTGGAAATTTTAAAAACCTAGTTCTAATCAAGATTTAGAAGCCTGAATAAAATTGAGGATCACATTCTGTACACTCTAAGACCTAATCAAGTCTTTTATTATGGTTTGAATTAGAAATTTTTGGTATGAAAATTTGAATTCAAATTTTGGTGGGGGTCCAAGACCTAATTGGGGTCTGGACCCCCAATTTTCACTATAGGTATTTTAGCTTGGCCTTTTACTGATCTAGTTGATAGTTCTAAACCAAATAACACTATGATTAAAATGTGAGGGCCCTAGAGACTAAATTGAGTTTGTGGGGCCAATTAGAACTAATTTTATGCTTAATTCAATAACCAAGACCCAGTTATGGTTTTAACCCCAACTAAAACTATGATGTTCCCCAATGGAGACTCCCAACCTAATCAAGGAAAATCCTTAGAATACACTACGTGTTCCCTAACCCATTACCTAGATATAATTAGAGTAAAAAACCCTAATTACAACTAATTATAGACTTTTAAACCAACTATGACATAATTAGGGTTGAAACCCCTGAATAGAATAATGATTATAGACCATTAGAAACCTATATCTAAGAGGATAAATATCTCCAAATAACACTTAGGCCCAATCCTAGAACTAGTCGGGACTTAATACTTGCATAACACTATGATGCCCACTTAAGACCTACTCAATTTGAAAAACTTGATTATAACTACAACTATGCTAAAAAAATAAGTACTAGACCTAATAATAGTTTTTACTTTAATTAGAGATGTGACTCACTAACCTAATAATATAGACCTAATTAGACATTTTCTCTTGATTAGTTTTACACTCTAAACAAAGATCATCCTAGACCTATTCAAGATTAGAAAGATATATTAGGTCTAGGGATTTAATAGATTAGAAAATAAAGTAAAAACCATCTTATAAAGGCTTGATTATGACTATCTCCTACCAATTTTGAAAAGGTAGGCCTAATCATAAAATCTAGCAAGTTTTACTCTTAGTGAAGCATGATTTTGCAACTATAATATGAAGATCAAAGATTAATCAAAAGATCAAGTGATGAACATGAAAATTACTCACACAATATTAGTGGATAGGATGGAGTAGATTTTGGATGCCAAGATGACATGGAAACCAAAATTACCCCCCAAATTAGACTAAGAGAATTAAATAAGCTAGAGAATGGTTGTACTAGAGACCTTACAAGTGGGATACATGCCTCAAAAATACATTTCCACTAAAAGAGTAAAAATTAAAATTAGCTAAATGAGTTTGTTTAATAGGATGGGATAGAGATTAGAGGCCAAAAATTCATGTAAATCAATGTGAGACCCTAAAGTAGTTTTAGGGAACTAAGAGAGCAAGCAGGTGAGATTGTCAAGTGTGGGACAAGTGCAACCATATTTAATTTTAGGGTGAAGTGATTTATATGAAACTTTAATGTTTAAAATTGGTCATAAAAATGGGACATATTTTAGGAGTTATAATGGCATGAAAATTAATATGACCTTTTAGAGTATGCTAATAGAGTTAGGCAATCCAGATTTCAAAGTTCAAATTAGGAGTTCAAAACTCTAATTTCATGCTAAGTGTTATATATGATATTTTATCACATGGATGTGGTATTTCTAAAGGTAATGGTTGAAAGACACAATTAAACATTCAATACAAGATCAATCAATAAGGAAAATTTATAATGATGTAACTAATGAGCCATGAGCATAAGTGGGAGTGTTTATAAAATAAAAAAGAGGTTTTATAATTCTTGAAATAATTAGGGCATGTTGTGCAAGCAATAATAAATGGTGATTATTTTAGAAAATAATTTTTAACATTTTAAAATAATAAAAATGTTGAATATCTAGTTTCGACTAAAAATGGAATGTGAATGTATTTGAGAGAGGAGAAGATGAGAGTTGCTAAAGGACCAAAAAAAACATTCTCATTAGCTCAGTGTGTGTAAATGACTTTGTTTACTGCTTCTTAAAATCTATAAGGACTAGAACTATAGATATAATCATTAGGTTATTTAATCCTACCTTGATAAATATTGCCTAAACATTTCTCTACTACTTGATAATTCAAGTCATTGCTTTATTGTTTAGTGGGCATCTATAGCCCCAATAGAGGCTACTTGATCACCTAGGATTGAGTTTTTTAAATTGTTTTTAATTTACTTGTTCTTTTTTTCTCTTTTCTCTTTATTTTATTAGAATATTAATTCTAAGTTGGGGACCAATATGTTAAGCAAAATGTATAATTACATATTTTCCACCCTATATATTTATCACAACAGGTTCATTCAGGGGAACCCAAAAACCATTAAGATGTGATTTTTGTGATTGGTTTTGAGAGAATGTCTTTATATACTAAATATTTTAACCCAATATTAACCTAACACAAACAAATTTTTACCAAACACAATATCTCAAGATTTTTAAATCAATTTCAAAATACGATCTAACATGGTAAACTACTCAAAGTACTCAAGCAACAAAATGTCATTCAAGTTACCTTCATTTAGACCTATTATTCTTCATCATTTGACTAATAGGAGAACCTTTAGGGAAAAATAAATGGGCCAAACAAAAAATAAACAAGAAATGAGTTTAGAATGACAAAAAAATGGTAAAATTAAGAAAACTAAACTAAATTAACAAGAAAGTAGGAAATAAATAAACAAAGTAGGGAAGGGAAAGAGAACGCAATTATAGGAAATTTCTAGGCTAATTCATTCTTGGAAGTAATGTTTAAGAATTGTCCATTAACATGTCATGGAACTTTTGTCACTCAAATTTTCACCCTTGGATAAGTATTTGAGGTTTTATCAAAATTTAATGAAACATTAAATTACCTTTAGGCCTGTGGGTTGCCTAAAATAGAGGTAAACCTCTAGATTGAAAGGGTTAGTTCCCTATATTTGTCTTTGATAACTTATCACCAATTATAATTGATTAATTGAAGGAAAAGAGATAGAATTAAAAATGAAAATTACCTATTATAATAAGGTGATACACCAAATTTATCTCCATTAGACTATCATTAACTTGCACTATGAAAAATGACTCACAAGATTAGCTTCAATATCCTATATTACTATATAATAAATATTTCAAACATGAAGGTGATATGCACTAAAATTATCTAAGTGAATGGAAAAAAGGATTTATAATAGAAATTAATTCTATTCCTCACACTTAGAGATAGATAAGGACACTAAATACACTTCATGTGACATATTAGAGAGTGAACTATTTTCACACAACATGAGAGAGTAAGGTGAATACAAGGATATATGATTATCACTTTTCATTCAACTTTGCACTAATCCACACACTTAGACAAGGAATTATGGAATCAAAACTAGCTTCAAATATTTATTCAAAGGCAAACATCATTATTCAAACTATAAGGGCTTTAACATCCTATAGATGGATTACATACAAATGCCAAAATGGCTTGCATATATAGAGCATATGAGAGGAGAGAGAATAAGCAAAGATAAAGAGTGACAAGATGAAGTTTCAAGATGTGAAAAGTAGTTATAAAATGAGATAAGGAGTTATAAAATAATCTATGAAGGTCTTCTTAGATAAGTGTCCACCTTAAGTTCATCATTCTCCCTTAAGTTGCCATAGATATCTCAATTAGCCTTCTTAAAATTGCTTTTCTCAATGAGGAGTAATTTGATAGTCTAAAAATACATTTGAAAGTTATCTAGACATGTTTATTAAATTGGTAAGTTGAAAACAATATGGTTATATCCTTTATATACCCCTCAATTGATGAACTTCTCTACACCACTTGTCATTCACTACCTTGTAACTACTCATTAGCCCTTCTAGGCTTGTCTTCACACTTATCACTTAAGTGACACAAATTTATTAAATAAGGTTAACTAAATATGTGTTATACAACTCTTAAAACCCTATATTCACTCTATTCTATAAGGTCAAGATAACTTCAAATAACACTTTCATTTTCCAACTAGATAATTACCCTCATTCTCAATGTCTTGTTTAAGACTGCCTCTAATGGCCAACTGAGTAGAGGATTTTTCATGAATAAATGATGTAAACAATATGTAAAATTATTTTAAATACATCTATTCATACCTACCACAATGGTTTTCATTTGTTTGTTCCCTTTTACACTTATAGAATAATTCAAATCTTGCAAGTAACACTAAATCGAGTCTATCTATGTAAGTGATAGTATGGATCAATTAGGTTGAGAGTAAATTGAGGAAATGATAAACATGTAAAAAATATTTTCATGGCTATTTGATACATTTTTTATGAATTTTAATTCATCTTTTCTCCATCAAGTTCATACGAGGGTTTTAGGTCACTTAGATTGTTAATGATGATTCTTAAAGATTAGACATTAAAAATTTGAACTAATTCCACAAAGTATATGTTAATAAACCTCATAAACTACTCCTATATTATTTATAGACCATTAATATCATGTTTATATATATTACTAAAGGAAATTTATCTCTCAATCTCCTAATTGCATTCTAGGTAGGCCTGGGAGGAATTTAGGCCAAATTAACCAATACTAGATTAATATCTAAAAAATGATGATTATTATGGACCCTAAAATTTCATAATAATTCTCTCACATTTTTTTTAAATATCTCATGATGTTATGAGTGAAGTTAAACACCATTATGGTTCACACCTAGTTCTAGGCCTAGTCTGCATATACAGTGTATCTGAGCATATGGTCACTTCTAAGTGATCTCAATGGTTATGGGTGCTAATATAAGATTTTTTACATTTAATTAATATATATACATCACCCTAAAGTCACCCAAGTAGCTCCAATTCATCCTTTTTACCATTCACATTTTAGGTTTGTGGATTGCATGATTGTAAAGTACCACCTATCTAAGACAAATTAAAGGAATACTTCCCCTTTTGGTTTGGCTTAAATAAGACCATAGTGATATTTTTTAGGTCATGAGGACCTTTTTTACCAATTTTAAAATCTTTTTCATACCTATATATCCTTAAATCATCTCAAACTCTCATTACTAGCTTCTTCAAATAGTGATTATGTGTAGGGGTTTTTGGTTGAGCCTAAGAAATGTGAGTCATGACTATCTTTGTTCTTCATTAATTTTGAGGATCTCCCATAAGTGATGAAATCACTCTAATAATTAATTATACATTATCATATTTAACCTATGTCTTTGTCTATTAATCAAACTTGCATTCTCTATTAACATGAGATTGGTCTGTATATAAGCTAAATCATATATGTTCATTAGGTGCATCAAGGGATGCTTGTAGGTGTGTACTAGTGTTTGGGAATTGTGTTTCATGATTTTGGTTACATATAAGGACACTAGTACCAGTTCATATCTTATATATATATATATATATATATATATTAATAAACCAACATACATCTTTTATTATCTTAGACTAGTCTATATACCAAGTCTAAACTGTAGGTATGCATATTAGGGAAACCAATAGACTTCCTATAGGTGTTGATTCATGATTTGAAAACTATGTTTCCACTCTTTTTGATATATATTTAGGTCAGTAAGACCATTTCACACATGAATTCATCTATTTATACCTTAATACTAGGCTCTTCTTCATTTTCCATCAATGCATTGTAGGTGAGAATATGGTCTAAGGTTTATTTTGTCCCAAATGGCACTATATTACCTTGAATATCCTAATTAAAATTTTGACTGAGTTAGAACCACTCAGCCATCTTTCTCCCTTGACCAAATAATATCATCCCATGCTTAGATTTTAAATTTTCATGTAGGATAGAATAATAAGACTATTGGGCTTGCTTATACTTCACAAACTTTCACTAATAGACGATACTATGTTGATCAATGTCTCCTTTCCAAAAAGTTAAGGTAATACTTCCCTTTTACAACTTTATTCAATTTTTAGGCTTTGGACTCAAGTGTGGATGTTGGTAATGGTCTCACCACTTAGACATTGATCTATTCTTGATATATGAACCTATTTGAGATGCCAATATAGGCTCAAATTCTTCTAGACATGTCTTGATACCTATTTCAGGTGTGAGCATGAAATCTATAGATACTTACTTCTAGGCTATTTGATTGTATAATCTCTAATAAGCCTTGTATCCCATAAATTATCTTCTTGAGAATAAAAATTTAATGAATAATATGATCAAACATACTCTATGAGGTTAAAAATAGACATATTAGCTTTGAACTAAAGCCATCTATAAGAGAATAAGCTCTATAATCAACAAAACATTATTCACAGTCCTCAATAGTGTTCACTCTTAGCATAAGAGAGTAAACTTGCCTATTCATTCATATCCACACATGCCAAATCAACTTAATTCAACATGAAAATGATTAAATTGTTTTAAAATTCCACACACACTATTTGGTTCACATAAACCAAAGTAATATGATGAGAAAACCAAAGCCTTTAGGGTTATGCAAATAATTTAGAGGTGTTGACAGTCTTAGTGTTTTTTCATACCATAAAAACCATCAATATAAATTAAATGACCAAGAAATTGAATTTAATAAATAATAATTTCATCCACCAAGTACTATCAGTCTAAATCTTCTTCTCATGTTTATACATAAGAAAAATTATTGATCTTTTTTATCCTATCCAAGAGAGTGATGAGAGAAAGAGACTAGTTTTTTCCATATTTAGACCCGTTGAATCTTATTAAACTTGGAAAAAACTTTTGGGAATCTAAAGAGACTCTATAAACCTTTACACATGCTAATGTGTCATATAATTCATATAACTTGCTTGAAACTCCCTTTTTATAGTGATCTTATTATTTGTAAATTAGACCTATAACATGTCAATTTTAAAAATATTCATTGACATTATGTAACATGGCATACATTATCCTAAGCCTTACAAATTTTATTTTATCTAAAATATACATAAAAATTCAATAAATGACCAAAATAAGGCATAACATGACATTTAGAAAAGAAAGAGAAATTGATAAAGATAAAATCATACTATGTGACCTCATTAATGGCCATGACATTATTATAGGACCATGGTGACCATTTTTTGATTTATAATACCTTATGAAAACTTTTCAAATGCATGGAGGTTGACTTATTTTGAACTAGGGGTAAAATTAGGCAATATTTTTGCAATTTCTAGGAGATAACATGCTTGTTATGTTAAAGACCAGTTGCCTTCTCCTATCCTTTGGAAATGGAGTCACATATATGCTACATATGACACTAATATGCCTTTAAATATACTAAAAACACACACGAAACAAATCAAGGAAACAAACACACAAATGAAGAAAAAAATTCACACTTGTGCTCTCTAAGCACTTAGAGAAAGCACACAGAAAGACACAAGTTAACACACACATAAACTACTATGTACATAACTAACCTTCATATCAGAAATATAAAGGCTTCAAGTGAATCCCATTTATAGGGATAGGTAACTCCTTCCCATTCATTCTTTCCAATTATAATTAATTATTTTGATTGCACTTGATAATATATGGCCCACTCCACAAAGTATCAAACTTAGTATGTCTTCTTGGCTTTGCTCTATCTTCATCCCATTTTAGTACTAAGTCATCCTATTGGAAGACTCTTGGAATTTATTTATTATCAAAGTATCTCTTCATTATTACTTGGTGATGCTCCATGGATTTAAGATCATTTCCTCTAATCTCCTATAGATCCATCAATTATGTCAACCTCACATCCATTGGAGCATTTTCAAGAAAGTCTAACTAATGTTCCATCTTTAAGGTAGGTAGCTCTTGGGATATGAGTATCCTAGCTTATTTCCCATAAAAAATAATGAAATTAGAGTTACCTATTAACCTTTTAGGTGTGATTCTATCAACCCATAGGGATATCTTCAACTTAGTGTGCCAAGCTCTTTGATTTCTCTCCAAAGTCTTCTTGATATTTATGATTAGGTTCTTATTAGTAGACTCATCCAACCCATTACCTTAAGGGTAATAGTTTGATGATTTACTCAAATATATATCATTAACACTTGAAAAATTAGTTGTCTTTGTACTCATGAATGTAACTGCATTATCTAAAATGATGGTAGGAGTTTTAAACCATGTAGTAATTCTCTCATAAAACTCCAAGATAAAACTCTTATTAACCTCCTTTAATGTAAATTCCTTAACCCATATTTTAAAGTAATTATTTTCTATAAGGATCCATTTTTGGCCAACACTTGATAGAGGATTTATCATACCAATGAATTCAAGACCCCATTGTATGAAAGGTTGATATACTTGAATAGGCCTTAAAGGAAGATCTGAAAGCCTTTGTTTACCTATAAATAAAGCACATTAGACACACCTTATTACCAAATAATATCAATATTTAAAGAGGGTATGCCAATGGTATCCTTCCATCATGATCTTTATAGCTATGGTTATTTGAGATAAATGAGTTCGTACTGTTCCATCATGAAACTTTTAAAGCAACACTCCAAATTCATCAATGTCAATGCATCTCATTAATACACAATTTTTATCTCTTTTAAGAAGTACACCATATACAAGATTATAAGGAATATTTTCCAATCTCATATATCTTATTTTATATCTACTCAAATCATTAGGACACTCAACATTTTGGAGGAATCTGATAATGTCTTATGTCTAACTTGCAGAAGTCTAGAATCAACTGATTCAGAGTAATCTTGTTTGACTAAATATTCCTCTTTTAGTTCATGGAGGTCTAAATCCAAGTTTTCACAAATACCCTTACCTCTTACCAACTTGGTCACCTTGATGTAAAATTAATACTCCATTGCCTTTGTAATCAACCATGCCCTCTTTTCATTGATTTCTTTGCTCAAAAGGAACTCCTCAGTGATAGGATGAGAAGCCATAATGTGGATCATATATACGCATAATATTTTCAAAATTTATCAATTAATAACACTCTCTATCTTGAAAAAACCCATCAAGTCTCAATATCTCTGAGTGAATTCTTTAAGGGGTGAATTTGGAAAGGGGTGGACAGACTATTGGTGCTTCATAAGATTATTATCCCTTTTTCCACCTGTTATCTACACACTTGTCTCTTAAAAACCATTCCCCTAAGTTTTTTCTTATGTCTTTTACACTCCTCCAGTCATTTACCACTTTTAGTATGCATTTTCCTAACCCAAAACCCATTTATATAGTTTACATGACTAGGTCAACTAGGTTGACCTTGTACTCTTATTTATGAAACTCATTTATGATCTAGGTCAGCTTTTGGTTGACTTGGTATATAACCTAGTGAGTTTTTATCAATAATGATAATAGGTTGACTGGGTTGACCCTATCAACCAAAACTTTTGTAAGGACTTAGCGTTAAATCCACCTATATATCCAAGATCATTTTTCCATTATTTAGAGAAGAGAAAAATAAGTAGGACATATTACACATTTGCTTATCCACCATTATACTTGAGAAACAAGCTGAGGGTTTCATAATTTCCTTGGAGATATGAATCTTGTCTTGTGGAGAAGTCTTTTAAATGCATTTATAGGTTGTGTATCCTAGATTTGATTTAACCTTGTCATCCTTGCATACCACAACAACCTCTTTCAAAGCACCTTGGCCAAGGGAGATATTGAGGCTTGGTGGGTTCATCTTCAAAGGTAAGTATTTCTAACTTTGTTTCTCCTTTGTAATAGTAGATAGATATGAATTTATACTTATCTTCCATGCATTGGGATTCCTTATACATTGATGTTAGTATATGTATTCTATGCATGTTTAATTTTAGTTTTTATTACCCCCACTTTGTGTTATAAGCTTTGGTGAGCACTAGATTAGATTTCTTTCCTTTACTTATTATTAGTATAGTGAATCCAAATACATAGGACTTACTTAGGGTTATTACATGTTTTTGATTGACTGAAGGTTGTGGAACCCTCCCTAGTGATATTATTTATGATAAGAGATCCCCTAATTGGGTCTATCAAATCTACATATTGGTCATGTTCCTAATTATCCAATGTATCCCCAATCAGAAGTGTAAGTAGGTTCTAGCATATCCAATCTAGGATTGATTTATAAATATAATCTATTTCTTATTACATATATTATGGTGAACCTAATGGGAATCTAACCCTTACATGTTTTCTTTCATATTTTTCATTTTTATCATTTTATTTATTATTTTTCTATATTTGCAAGACTAGGTTGACAGGGCTAGTATAGTTTCTAACTTCTATGTGTAGGTTTAACACACAGTCACATAAAAATGATTTTTTTTTGAAATTCTTCATCAGATATAGGTTACTAGATCGAATAGGTCAACATAATATCTTATCTATCTCCATAATAATAAACTAGGTCAAACATTTTGACAGTATTCTAGAGAGCTTCTAGATAAACATAATAGGTCAACCAGGTAAGTATAGTCATCTTAACAAGCTTTAGAAAATAAAAAATTATAGAACGATGTCAACCTAGTCGACATAGTTAGACGAATTTTCAAGCACCATTTAAGGCACTTCAATATAAATTCCACACCCTTAACATTGTCCAACCCACCAAGGTTCATTTTTTCTATCTTTCAATTCAGTTCTTCTTTGTAGTCCTATTTTTCAAAGTTTGCAATCTCTAAATTTAAAATCATACAATAAACTAGGTTGAACTAGTCAACCTAGTTCTATATTTTGTATTATATCTAAAAGACTAGGTCAACCTAGTCTACCTAGTTCTTAATGACTCTTTCTTAAACAGTGTAGTAGTTACACTATCAGCTTTGTTTTATAATGTTTGCATACACTATTATCTAAAATTACTCTATACTATGTTTCAAATTAGAATTTAATAATTAAATGAGATTAATTGCTTCATACTTTCAGTTTTCTTAGAGTAGATCACACAGTCTAATTAGGTGGTTTTTCAATATACCAGTTAGTTGCACTATTTTTCTCTTTCTTGCACACACTACCGAATCATATAATTTATAAATGCATTTAAATATTTATTTGCCCAAGGCCTACCTACTTGGATTTCATCACCAAATGGGAATACAACTTGGTTTTATGGCCAAATATAAACATGTGGTTGATGGTATATATTATAAAATCACATGACACCCTTATCGCTACAAGATTATGAAGTGAAGGGGTAGGCCCCAATACCAAGCCAATATCATTACCAACACAGATCCCTTACAAATTAATTGTCCTAAAACCATCCATAGATTGTTTTCTTGTTACCTTATTTTAGCCAACTTCCCTATCACACTTAAAATAACACTTTATAATTATCTAATACCATTCAATTTGACCACTTAGTTAGCATTTAGTTTTGAGTTGATTGCTTGCTCTTTTCTTTTTATGTGTTACATTGTAAAAACTTACATTGGCCAGTGTTGGTACAAGGTTTTATAATGTGTGACTCAATTGGGATCATTCTCATTGACCTAATTTATTATGTTTGTGATTTCATTTCTTGATTTAGATTACATTTCAAAATTTTCCACTATTTTCAATAGACTATGATTATGTTCAACATAGTCTCTTATAGATTGGTGTTTCCCTTACCTACCATATTGAGTTGACCATGTATTCATTTTTACCTCTTAGGTTATAATACTAGGTCAACATTGTCAACTCTTTATCCTTATAAATTTGCTCTTTGTCTCAAGTTACATTATTAGGTCAAACTGGTTGACTCTATATCCTTGTTAACTCAATTTTTTATACCCTATTTCCAATACTATGTCAACCTAGTAGACTCTGTAATATTATTTGTCCCTTCTTATCTCCTTTATTTTGCATAAAATTTGTCTTACCTAACCTATCTCTTTCATCACTAACTTCCTATTTGAAGAAAAAACTAAGTTAAATTCAATACATATGGTGAGTCTTACTAACCCTAATAGGTTCTCACATAATCAACTTATAACTCCTATCTTGGATGAAAGTAATGTTCATATAGCCACTCACAATACAAACTATGGTATCCCCCTCATTATTTTTTCCTTTTCAATCCTCTCTTCTTACTTGAAGATCAACCTGAATTAGATAATACACTAGAAATGCTCTTCTTCATCAATTATTTTCTTCAACATTAAGGAAAGGATCCTTCTATTATCTACCATCTCATTATAGGTGATCAAGTTAAGAGCCTCATTCACCTTCTCCCACATTCTCACATGGAGTTGGAGATACTAGATTTTTTGCTTCTTAACCTCTTCCCTCTATTTTGATCCCTTCTCATACCATGAATTGTTATTATTTAACTTCATATACCTCCATGGCTAGTATTTATACTAACATGGTTGGTTCTACATCTAGTGTGCCTCTTCCAAGACCCAATATTCTCAATTATTTAACTAGTGCATCATTTTTCTACCCATGGTAACCATGCCTCTAGTTCTATTCCTTATCATGCCTCTACTAGTCTATGTTTTTCCATATAGTCAAATTATGCCACTAGTGCCTCACAAATAGTTCTTCTCAAGCTCTTACCAACACTAATAGTGATACCTAAGCCACCAACACCAATTATAATACCTAAAAAAATTCCAATAATATACTCAAACCCATAAAATTCTATTAAAAACTCTTAATCAAATGAATGATTTTCAAGCTAACAAAGCAAATCAAATAATGCAAATGGAAAATCAATTTATCAATTTTCAAACCCACCCTCAATAGATTATGTGGCATGTACATAATCGTAATTTCCCCCACCTCCTCTTTGGTATTACCATGGTAATATTATCCCTTAACCTCTCCTTGTTGATAAAATAATCAAGCATCTTCAAAATGGTCCTCTTACATCTCAAATTGCTAATATCGATATAGGAGGTATCACCCCTACTATTTATTACAATGGGTCAACTAATCTTATTCTTCCATTTTATAACATTTAGAAATATATATAAATATTGGGTCAAATTAAATACCTTTTTTACTACCAATATATTATCCAAAACTCTCACAAGTGATGCTTTAGATTGGTACAACCAACTCAAAACTCATTTTATTACTAGTTTGGAAGATTTAGTTAATGTTCGAGTCTAAGAGTTCTAAACTAGTGATTTCCTTGAGAATACCTTGGACCATTTGATCAATTGTAAGCAACTTGAGACTGAAATTACATAAGATTTCATTAAATGATGGAAGACCTTATCTAAAAAATGCAACCATAATATGGTAGATGATAATATTTTCCATGTTTTTACCAATTCTTTTTTTCCTAAGTTGAAATATTTGGCCCAAACTCTCCCTCCATGTACTTTGGAAGAGGATATTAAAAAAACTAAGCATTAATATTTCCTTATGAATCATTTTGAGACATCCAAAGCTTCCATGGGTACTTGCATATTACTATAGAATAAGAATAGTCATACTACCAATGATGGTGTCATAGACTCTTATGATACCATTCACATTGTCCACATTGTTGTTCCCAACTAAACTTTAGAATAAGATTCCCCTCCTAACCACATCACCAATCCTCATTTATCTATATCTAATAACATTAATGTTCATAAACCTTTATCCTTAGTATAATTATAAAATTGTCTACTAAGGCCTCTCCCACAAGATCTTGATCCCACTCATCCCATAAAATCCTAGTATGATCCCAATTAATTTTGTTGGTTTCATGCCAGTTGGGGTAATTCTTATGAGACCTATATGAAACTTTGTAATTTGGCTATGTATTTCTATATTTATCCAAATATTGACCATAATTTTATCATTTGTTAATGCCAACAATCCTATGACATTATTTTCAAATCCTATGAAACACAAACTAAATCTCAAGCTCTGAATTAGGCTAATGCTAATTTGGCCATATATAAAGATCTTCTTCCAAATCACCAAGAAAACCAATAAAATCCTACCACTTATACCAATAATTTTTAAAGTCTTCTTGACAAAACCCTAAAGAGAATGTGGTCAATATGACTAATATGTGATGGGTGGTTGCTTTCATTTATCCTCAACCCATCTACACACCTCTATTATCTCATACATTTTGTCTTATCCAAGATTATTATACAACTCACTTAAATGAGCTAGGAAAGATGACCTTATATCTTATGATGAACCAATTTAAAAACCTCCCTTGGATAACACTTCTCATACTATTTCTACCATACCTCTAGATTCTTTACTTATCATCAATGATAATCAAACTTCTATCAACACTTCTTTTAAAAATTCTCAAACCATACCTACATCAACTATTCCATCTTCTCAACATAATATATAAACTTGTCCTCCTATTAAACCTTCTACCTCTTATCAAAATAAAATCAAATGTACTTCAGCTCCTTCTAAGGACCTCCTTCAACATTATGCACCTCTTTCAAATAACATTCCTATGGGTTATGATGAATAGGATCCTATCATAGAACTCATTAATCTCCCATCTCAAATCCCATTTCTCAAACTTATGAGGACCTCCCCATGTTATCATAATTATCTCATGCAATTATTGGGAAGTTCTACTCTACATACAAAACTTTTCCTGGATGGATGAGTATTCTATAAGTCCTAGTGTGGAGGAGGAAGATTTAGTGTCATTTTCAAGATTTTGAAACAATTTAAGTAATATTAAATGTGTAATTTGTTGATTCTTGGGAAGCAGGATTAGAAGTAGGTCTAGAAATGTAAGTGAAAGGATTCAATAGGTTCCCATGGTATTAATGGTAATCAAGGAGCATGAGGTATGTTTTATCAAAGCCTTAACTATTTAGCAAAGTTTTGATGGATCCAAATATGATTAACACAAGCCTAGGGAACCAAACTATCATAACACTTATTATTGAAATGAAAAGTTCATTTTGGTTTTGTATTTAATAAATGTGCTTAGAATACCTCTCAAAACTAAAGGATTGCATGGAATTAGAGACTCTTATGATACCATTCACACTGTTCGAGCTATTATTCCCAACCAAACTTTAGAATAAGCTTCCCTTCCTAACCACATCACCAATCCTCATTTATATATAGATAATAACATCAATGTTTATAAACGTCTATCCCTAGTAGAATTATAAAAGTGTCTACTAAGGCCTCTCCCACAAGATCTTGATCCCACTCATCCCATGAGATCCTAGTATGATCCCAATAAATTTTGTTTGTTTCATGCCAGTTGGGGTCATTCATATGAGACCTATAGGAAAATTTGTAATTTTTCTATGGATTTCCATCTTTGTCCAAATTTTGACCATAATTCTATCATTTTTCAATGCAAACAAGCCTCTAACATTGTTTTCAAATCCCATGAAACACAAACTAAATCTTAATCTTTAAATGAGGCTAATGCTAATTTGGCCATCTATAAAGATCTTCTTACAAATCACCAAGATAACCAAGAAAATCCTACTCCTTATACCAATAATGTTGAAAGTATTATTCACACAAATCCTAAAGAGAATGTGGTAAATATGACTAATATGTGATGGGTGGTTGCTTTCATTGATCCTCAACCCATCTACACAGCTCTATTGTCTCATACATTTTGTGTTATCTAATATTCTTATACAACTCACTTAAATGAGTTGGGAAAGATGACCTTATTTCTTATGATGAACCAATTCAAAAACCTTCCTTGGATAACACTTCTCATACTATTTCTACCATACCTCCAGCTTCTTTACCTATCATTAATGATAATCAAACTTCTATCAACACTTCTTTTAATAATTCTCAAACTTCCATCTTCTCAACATAATCTATAAAATTGTACTCCTATTAAACCTTCTACTTATTATCAACATAAAATCACTTCATCTCCTCCTTCATAGGAACTCCTTCAACATTATGCACCTCTTTCAAATAATAATCCAATGGTGTTGTTCAATGGGATCCTATCATGGAACTCACTAGTCTCCCATCTCAAATCCCAATTCTCAAACTTATCAGGACCTCTCCATGCCATCATAATAATATTATGAAATTATTGGGAAGTTTTAGTCTACATATAAAACTTTGCCTAGATGGATGAGTATTCTAGAAGTACTAGTGTGGATGAGGAAGATTTAGTGTCATTTTCAAGATTTTGAAACACTTTAAATAATCTTAAATGTGTAATTTGATGATTCTTGTGAAGCAAGCTTAGAAATAGGTCTAAAATTGTAAGTGAAAGGATTAAATAGGTTCCCATGTTATTAATGGCAATCAAGTAGATTGAGGTAGGTTTTCTCAAAGCCTCATAGAGTTATCAGAGTTTTGATGGATCCAAATATGATTAACACAAGCCTAGGGAACCAGACTATCATAACACTTCTTATAGAAATAAAAAATTTAGTTTGGTTATGTATTTAATAAATGTGCCTAGAAGACCTCTCAAAACCAAATGATCACATGGATATGATGTATTTGTGACTAGAATACACTCTAAAAATTTGGTGTCTTGATGCATCTTCTATCTCAAGATACAAGCTTTCAAAATTCAATTAGTAGAGTGGGATGTGCATGGGGACATCAAATAAAATCCAAAGAAATAACCATTTGAATAAAAAATATTCAAATTATTTTGAGAATAAATGTAAGGCCAATAAGTTTCAAAATCTCATTTGATCATATTATATATCAATGACACATGGATGATAGATTGAGTTGGTGGGACCATAAGGATCAACAGTGTGAGTTAAATTATACAAATCAAGATCAATGGCAAGATTGAGGTCAATAAGTTAGAGAATCCTAATATTGGATATGGGGTTTATAAGTGTTAATATAATAATTAATTAAAGGATATATACTGCACATTTTATTAAGCACATTAAGATCAATGGCACACGTTCAATCATGCTAATAAAATCAATAGTACATGTAGGGTCAAAACGCAAATGAGCTAAATTGAATGTGAGGCCACCACATGGCATAAGTACATTAACAAAATGAAGCTAAAAATAGGATCTTGGGGATAAATGTAGGGATTCCAAGTGGTAAGATCTAGAATATAGATCATAGATCAATGGTAATGATGAAGGTCAAAGCTAAGAGACTTTTGAGGAAATCAATGGATCTAGGTTGATGAAGTCCCAAAAAGTACAAAGTGAGGACACATTTCCAAATAGAAAAATAATCATATTTTTAAAAATGATAAACCACATGGCAAGGATGCTACATAGGTAGACACATCGAATCAAAGGATTTTGTGAACCTAGGTATGTGAATGCATGGAACCAAGATCAAATATAATTGAGGTTGAACCAAATTGGATATTTTAGAGTAAAAAATCACTATTAAAGATTATAAAAGGAATAATGGGCCTTTTAGGGACTAATACAAATCAAAGGTTTGCAACTAGTTATTTAGATGAGATAAAGCACCTGATGGATCTTCATTGATATTAAGACTATAGGAAAACTAATAAATGTGATTAGTTTCAATCTATAGTAAACCTATGATCAGGTTTGGAATAGGGGTAAAATTTATAATGTGAAGGATTTTCTCATCTTCAGACATAGTCATACCCTTGACAAAAATAGTACTTATAGACACTCAAAATAGGCATACTTATGGCTTTGTTAGGTCTAAAGATATGAGGATTATGTCCTTATAATTAATCCAAGTGGAAGATGGCATAGATTTCTAAAATAAAGATTTGGGGAGTATAAAATGTAGGTGGATAATTAAATTATTTTCAAAGCCTTTAAATATTTTCCTTTCTTGGTAAGACCATGACTCATCATCTTGAAAACATATTCTTATCTTCTAGTATATTTCTTAACCAATGAGAGGGTTTGGAGGCTATTGGGATAAATAAAGGTTAATTTATCGATGGAGGAATAATATTGATTTGATCAAACGGTGGTTGAGAATTCATTTAAAGATGTTTTCATATCATTTATTGATGTTGATGATGTGTTCCCCCCTCTCTTTTCTCTTTATATATATATATATATATAATTTTAGATATATTCTTTGATTTTGGAAAGAAGAGTAAGAGACTCTAATTTGATAAGGCTAGACCTTATCACAAATTTGTAAGAACTACCTCTTGATGTCATAAGATGATTCTTTACCTATCTCTTGTCTTTGAACTATGTTTAGTAAGCTTGTACATGATGGCAATGTGAAGGAGAATCTTCCATGTCCATTTTCCTTTATTTCCTATTTTTAGGTGTTTTTAAAGTTAGTTACAAGTCAATACTTTTGTTTCTTTCTACCATTAATGGATTCTTAGTGTGAGTATTAGAATTCCTCTTTCCTCCTTTGATTACTTGATAGTCCTGGTTCATGAAATACTTATGTAATTAGCTAGTTTATGAGATTGTCTGAGTAAAATTTGTCTTATGTTGATCTAGTGTTGGTTTAAATAATATGTGAATCTCATTTCAATTTGGTGGATAACATTTTTATCTTTATTAGTAACCCTATTCTCCCTTTCTAACCTTTTTCCTACTAGAATATTTAGTTTAGGTGATCCATGAAGGGGAAACTAGCATTCTTTAGAGGTTCAACCTCACCATAAGATACTCATAGCCTAAGGTTCCCATTGTGTAGCTTAGTTGGGGAATACCTAAACAACCCTCCCCAAGGGTTAAAAATTTTCCTACAATAGTTTTTGGTACTCCTTGTGGAACTCTTTCAAAGTATATTGATTAAGTTTGATGTTGGTTTGATCAATTTGCACCAGTTATAGATTTCATGCAATAGTATCTAGTGACTCTAATAAACATTCAAAATTTTGGTGTAGATTAGTATCCATCTTTCATGTCAAAATTGACTACAAGATCAACCTCTAGGGGTATTCCTTTTTAATTTTTTGAATTACCTTTGAACTAATAAGAATGGTTAAGATTTGATAATACACATCCATATAAAGTAAAATTCCCTCTGAAATAATTTTCAAAATCTACCTCTATAAGAAGATCTTTTTTATCTCCTTTCTTTTCCATGATAGCCCTTAGAGATTTCCCTTTTGTGGCTTTCAATGTCTAGATTTCTTTAGACCTTGAATAGTATGATCCCATTCCATTATCATCTCTTAAAACTATCCCTTATTTCATAAGAGATTAGTCCACAACCCCTTTTGAGTACCTCAGAGACATAGCCAACTTCTACATTATTTATGACATAACTGAGGAAAATGTGGCTATTAGGCTATTGGCCATCTCTTTCAAGGATATAGCTTTGGACTGGTATATAAACCTTACTACCAAATCTATAGCATGATGGGATCTTTTAGGTGATTCCTTGTGTAAAATACTTAAAGATAAAAGTGACCATTTTTCACTTTCAGTGTAGCTAACCATAATCAAGAGAGCTCCTCATGAGGTTAAGTAGGATTTCAATACAAGTTTTCAAAATAAATGGGATAGGATTCCAATATCTATTAGGCATACTCATTAATTTTCTTTCCTTTAAATTTAAAGCCTCTTAATAGTGAAATTGCAATAATGATTCAATTTGTGGGAGTATACACTCTATCGAATGCTTATGATGTGGCAATTAGAATAGAAAATTGTTTAGTATAAGCTGGCAAGCATACACCTAAACCACTAATGCCTTTTTCCTCTAAGATTCAAAAACATCCTATTTATATTCTTCCCATTACTAACATTACTCTTATGATAACACTTGTTTCCATACCTACACCAAAGTAGGAAAAGACTTCAACTAGTCAATCTAGTGAATCCTAAGAAAAAAAGAATTTCCAAGAGCTAAAGAGCATGTTTCAATACTTTGGAAATGATCTAGTGAATGTGAAGAGGTAGTAAGCCCATTTCAATGGACCTTTTAAAGCTTCATATTAGCCTAATAAATAGTCTTATCAAGCAATTAGGCCACCCTATAAAGGAAATTTCCAAGGACAAGGCCAGGGCCAAGGGTAACCTAAGTATGTTAGAAAAAATAACTATAATCTACATATTATAGGCATTTCCAACATTTTGGTCCCTACTCAAGATAACATTTACAAGAATATTAGGGTATCATTCCTTGGAATAAGTCTTTTGACCAACTTAGTATGCCAAACACTAACTTTAATTAGGTTGTCAATGATAAATGATAATAGGCTATTAGTGTTGGATATAATTAGGCTCTTATGGCTCAGAAGATATAAGTAGCTATAATTACCAATCCATAAGAGCCTTAACAAGACTAGGGATCTAATGAAGGACCAAGCTAATTGGGTGATGAAATGGTTGATTATGATAAAGAAGAATGTTATGTACTTGTTAAGCATGGGATATACTGAGAGGGGGGGTAAATCAATATATCATATATCTTATGAAACTTTCCCTTAATCAAATTCCACTTAATCAAACATTCAAGATATGCAATAAAACTGAAACAATAAACACCACACAAGATATAGAGAGACACCAGATATAATGTGGAAATCCAATGTGGAAAAAACCATAAAGAACAATCTCAAGTATATGAATGAGCACCGATCTAAACAATATTCAAAAGCACCAACTTGTAAGATCACCAACCCCTTTGATGAGAACCAACCTAAAAACTATTCGTGAGCACCAACCCATAGGAGAACCAACCACTTTGCTAAGCACCAACCCAACAACTATTCATGAGAAACAACCCATAGGAGCACCAACCCCTTTACTGAGCACCAACCCAACAACTATTCATGAGTACCAACCCATAAGAACACCAACCCCTTTGCTGAGAACCAACACAATAATAATTAATGAGTGCCAACCCATAGGAGTGCCAACCCCTTTGATGAGCACCAACATAGCAACAATTCGTGAGCACTAACCCACAGGAGTACCAATCCCTTTGTGTATACCACACAACTATCTCTCAATGTTGCTATCTCAACAAATGATAGTTCATTACAACATCTCTTTCCTCTCTCTCACCTTTGCTCTTCTAATCTAGATATAACAAATACAAATCATATTCATCTCTCATGAATGCTCTTCTAAGCTAGATATTACAATATCAAATCAACCTATTTCACTCACATTACAAATGGCTTCTCAAGCCTTTATTTATAGCTTTCCAAATGACTTTTGGCCTTCCCCCTTTGTGAACCTTCAATCCTCATGGAAAATGGCACCAAACTTGTATGACCCTTCATATTATTGCATTTGAAAAGTCACGTGGTGACCCTTCATGAGCAAAAACGTCCTTCCCTCTTTTATCCTTATCTTGGTGACTTTTCATATTACTCAAAGTGTCCCTTCATGAGAAATTGTGCCCTTCCTCTTTTTCCTTCACTTGGTGACTCTTGGAATTCCCCAAGATGACTCTTCATGGGAAAATGCATCCCATCCTTCTTTTATCTTTACCATGTGGCTCTTTGAATTCTCCATGGGCCCTTTTTTTATCTCATATGCAACCAAAAATATATCCATTAATATTAAATAAATATTAACTCACATTAGCCAAGATATATCTATTACAAATATCATTAAATGTAATGGGGCCTTTATCATGAAAAATGCTAGACCTTTGACATCAATGACAATATTTCCAATAATCTCCCCCTTTTTCATTGATGGAAACCTCAATCCTAAAACTACCATATCTTATCACCTACACATCCTATCATCTAAAAACATACAATAACTCCCCCTTATTGTAGCAATCTATATCTATTCCGTATACCTATTCTACACCTGTACCTATACCTATTATTCTCCCCCTTTGACATCAATGGAAAAGGGCCTACCTAGAGCTAACACTTAGCTCCCCCTCAAATGATGTTGAACATTAATGGCAAGAAGTAATAGAAATTACTCCCAACTCCTCTCACAGATCTTTGGATGTGTCTTTTGATCGTGCCTTTGAGAAGATATCTGACAATACATACACATTGTTCCCTATCCTTTGAGAATATGAAATCAACTCATTTGAATATTTTTTTCTAATCTCACAACCTTCAACATGAAACTTTAATATATATCCTTGATCACATATTTGACTAACACTCAATAGATTATGCTTAAGACCTTTTACATATAAAACATTCTTAGTCTTAGTTCTACCATAATCCAAACTCAAAGTACCTTTTCTGGCTATCCTAGCAATGGTTTTATCTTTGAATCTCACTATACAACCATTGATATTCTTTAGATTTATGAACTTACTTATATCTCCTATCATATTCCTTGAACATCTGTTATCAATGAACCATGGCTGATCTTTATTTATTACATGCAAAGTTGTTTGCACCAACATAGAATCTTCAGGTTGTTTCTTCTGCCATGAACATGTCTGAACCTTCTTCCTAATGAATGGATCTTTAAAAATCTAATCCTTCTTATTAATGAATATAGATTTGAAACTCTGATCCTTCTTGGCTGACTCAAACACACTTCTATAATACTAAGCTATGTGTCTAAAGTTGTTGCACTTGTAGCATACTATGGTCTCTTCATCAAAGCTTGATAAAGGAGCAAAAGAGTTGTGGCTTCTGCTTGACTCTACTTGACTTTCCTTATTTATGAAATTTTTAGCTCTTTTTATATATTCTAATTTCTTGTGACCATATCCATTACAATAAAAATAATAGACATAAAAATAAGACATGTCTATATATCTCTGACCTGATTGCCTTTTGTAGCTTTGTTCCTTCCAGCCATCTCTATTTGAAATGTCCTCTATATTCTTCACTTCTCCCCTTCTTGTTTCCTCTTTTGTAAGAGCTTCAACATAGCTCTTTTTCTTTTCAAATATGATCCCTATCTTATCTGAATTTGAGTTTTGTCTTTCTAATATCTTATTCAGCATGTTAGTGCTATCCCCAAATTTTGAATCACTAACTATTTTATTATTGACTGCTTTCTAAACCTCTTCTTTTAAAGATGAAATTTTAGTAACATACCTTTCACATTATTTTATTTCTATTTCCAACTATGTTGTTAGATCTTCTTCATTCTTCTTAGCTTCTTCAAAGTGTACTTGTATATCTCCAATCATTTCCTTTGACTCTTGTTCATTTTTCTCGATCTGGCACTTTAATCTTTGATTCTTCTTCTCAATAGCTTTTAACTCTTCTATGGCAAAAATGAGTTCTCCTTCCATATTAACTTCAAATTCCTCCTCTTCTTCTTGATCATCTTCATGTATGGTCATGAATAAAATCTCTTCTTCTTTTGAATCGCTGACTCCACTATCTTTGACTGAGCTAGGATCCTTAGAATACAGGCTCTTCTTCTCAAATACCTTTTTAGATTTGCCTTTGAAATTATTCTTGTATGTAGGCTATTCTTCTTCTTCATCATTACCCTTATTTGGGAATCTAACTAAAAAATGTCCAATCTTTCCACAATTAAAACATTTAAAAGGTAATTTTCCTTGATATTTACTTGTTCCTCTTTTTGGCTTGTGAATGAAAAGTGCTCCATTGTCATCTTCATCATCGCTAGAACTATCACTTGATTCTTGAATCTTAGCTTTCTATTTTTTTGATGTCTTGAAAGCCAATTCTCTCTTTGATGATTTATCTTATTCTATCCACATCTCATATGTCCTGAGTATACCATGAAGCTCATCCATCTTCAGCTTGGATAAATTCTTCATCTCCTCAATTGCCAAAAACTTTACATCATATCTCATTGGTAGAGATCTAAAAACCTTCTGTACCACCGTTGACTCTTCCAACGTTTCTCCAAGACCTTGAATCTAATTTATTATTTAATCAACTCACAAAATATAACTTGTTATATCTTCTTCTTCCATCTTCAAACTTTCAAACTGTGTTTTAAAATTCTGAAGCTTAGCTTGCTGAACCTTTCCATCACCTTTGTAAATATTCTCAAGTTTTACCCAAGTTTCATGAGCAGATTTACATTTCTTAACTTTAACAAATTAAGATTCACATAAACCACATAAAATATAATTTAAATCTTTAGCATTACATTCACTTGCCTTCTTTTCTACTAGAGTAATTTTACATGTCTGTGGCTCTTCATATTACTCCACCACTACTTTCCATATGTTGAATCCAAGGGCCATCAAATAAGTCTTCATTCTTATTTTCCAAAAAGCATAATTCATCCCATCAAACAAAGTTGTCTTATTTGTAGAAAATCCTTCCTATGACCCAGCCATCATGCTTTCCTGATATACCTTGAAGTTGTAAAACTTTTCAAAAAGGAACCTGCTTTGATACCAATTATTAAACATGGGATATTCTAAGAGGACGGGGTGAATTAGTATATCATATATCTTATATAACTTTCCCTTAATAAAATTCCACTTAATCAAACATTCAAGATATGCAATAAAACTAAAATAATAAACACCACACAAGATAGAGAGAGACACTAGATATAACATGGAAACCCAATGTGGAAAAAACCATGGAGAATAATCTCAAGTATATGAATGAGCACCAAACCAAACAATATCCAAAAGCACCAAATTTTAGGAGTACTAACCCCTTTGCTGAGCACCAACCCAACAACTATTCATGAGCACAAACCCATAGGAGCACCAACCCAACAACTATTCATGAGCACTAACCCACATGAACACCAACCCATTTGCTAAGCACCAACCCAATAACTATTTGTGAGCACCAACCCATAGGAGCACTAACCCCTTTGTGTATACCACACAACTATCTCTCATTGTTGCTATCTCAATAAATGATAGTTCATTACAACATCTCTTTCTTCTCTCTCACCTTTGCTCTTCTAAGCTAAATATAAAAAATACAAATCATATTCATCTCTCACAAATGCTCTTCTAAGATAGATATTACAATATCAAATTAACCTATTTCACTCACATTACAAATGGCTTCTCTAGCCTTTATTTATAGCTTTCCAAATGACCTTTGGCCTTCCCCCTTTGTGACCCTTCAACCCTCATGGAAAATTGTGCCAAACTTGTATGACCCTTCATATCCTTGCCTTTAAAAAGTCACGTGGTGACCTTTCATGAGCAAAAATGTCCTTCCCTCTTTTGTCCTTATCTTGGTGACTTTTTCTATTCTTCAAAGTGTCCCTTCATGAGAAATTGCACCCTTCCTCTTTTGTCTTCACTTCGTGACTCTTGTAATTCTCCAAGATAACTCTTCATGGGAAAATATGTCCCATCCTTCTTTGGTCTTTACCTCATGGCTCTTTGACTTCTCCATGGGCCCTTCTTTTGTCTCATATGTAACCAAAAATATATTTGTTAATATAAAATAAATATTAACTCACATTAGCCAAGATATATCTATTACAAATATCATTAAATTAATGGGGCCTTTATCACCAAAAATTCTAGACCTTTGACATCAATGACAATATTTCCAATAGCATTCAATCAATAAGCTAGTTTTAGCCATACATACATTCCAGTAGTAGATAATACAAGGGTCAAAAGAAGGAATATAGATGGTAACCAGGAGTTAGTCAAAGATCTTCCTACCATTAATCCTTTACTATCAATGTGAAAGGAACCAATTTCTATTCCAAATGTTCTAATTGATCCAAAGAATAAAAATCAAGGGAATGCCTTTAAAACACAAAACTCACAAGTTAAAAGTATAGTTGTGGCTCCCAAAACACAAGCAAGGTTGAAAGCTTACCCATCAACATTGTTGAATAAATGAAAAAATATAATGTGAGTGTGCCAATGTGGGACATGCTTTCTATGCCTGGTCAGGTAGATATCCTTCAAGAAAGATTGTCAAAGATTAATTTTTCAAAAAAGACACTAGGAAAATATTATTTTGTCCTCACCAATACAACCAAAGGACCTAATGAGGGGAAATTAAACAATGTGCTCAAACCTCCTCCCTTCTATATTTTAGTGATAATTAGTGATTCCTTGGTGTATAATTGCATGGTGGATAGTGGAGCATGCATTATAGTGATGTTAATTTCAATTTAAGATTATCTTGGCTTGAAGTATGAGACCCAATCAAAGGGAGTTATGTAACTCAATGGGTCTTCCACCAAACCAATTGACATCATCAAAGGTTTTATCTTGACCCTGCATGCTTATGTTAGTGTTTTAGTGCCCAAGATGTGTTGATTTTATATGTTCATCTTCATTTTGATCTATGTTATCTAGAGAATTCATAGCCAAAATTAGAGGTTATCTATCAGCAAATTGGTTCTATATAAATTTTTAAAAAAGGCATGGGACCAAGGTATCCATTAAAGCTAAGCCTATTACTCAATTTCACATAGAATCTTATGGGATACATAAATCTAACATGAACTATACCATCCTAAATAAGATGACCACTTGGTTTGTTAAGAACTAAATACTCATCCTAAGGAGATACTTGATATGTTCTTAGATGACTTATGTAGTGAAAATTAGTTGATTTATCCTTTGGAAGGTATTGAAGAGAGAGACATGGGTGTTTATTACTTACATGAGTAAATTTAATCCATTCCATTTATCATTAGGCTACATAAATATACTAGTGGTTTGTGTATATTGTTCTTTGATGGTGAAAGAGAAAACATAGAGTAGGTGTAGGTGAAATGTTAGTATCTCTCTCAAATGATAAATACTTCTCTTCTTATAGATTATAATTTAATTTCTCTTTCAATTCAGTAGAGTATGAGGGCCTTATCTATGGACTTAAATTCTTTAGTAAGAGGGGAATCATATAGTTGTAATTATATGGGGATAGTGATATAATTATACATAATGTCAGAGGCTAAAATATCACAAAGAACCCCTTAATGAAATCTTACAAGCATAGAGTGTGGGACATTTTTTAAGACTTTGAGGCCCTCAGCATCCAAGTAGTGATAAGGAACTAAAATTAACATTTTGATATGTTGGTAGCTATGGGAGCTCAATTTGACCTTCAAAATGAATTGAAAAGGTCCAAAGTGTAGCCACATGTCAAAGTGGTAGTAAGACATTGCTAGACAATGAAGCTCATTGGTAGGTCTCTCTAATAATGAAAAGCAGGTTGATTATTTATTGAAATAAGAAATAGAGTTTTCCTTATTAAACTGAGAAAATTTTTAACATCAATATGAAGATCAAATTATTCAACTGAGAACTAACTAGTTTCATAAAGGGTTAATTACCCTTGAAGGTCTCTTCCATGAAGGAGATCATATGAGAATAGATAAGGAAATGATATAAAATGATGAGGAAAACTATGAAAGAGTCCTTATTATTAAATAAAATATTATCAATATTGGAAAGGTAATAACTAAGGTTGAAAAGAATGATTTCATTGAGATTTTTAGAGAACATACATACATCTTTAATTAGGAATGTAATGATCTTAGAGGTTTTGATCCCAAGATATCCCAACACACTATAGATTTAGAAGTTGATGCCATGCCTGTCAGGAAGAAACAAAGGCATATTAACCCTATTATTTAAGAGCTTATGAGGAAATGATTGACCAAATTTATTGACTCCAAGATCATCTTTCACATTAAGCGCTCCTCATGGGTAACCAACTTTTTGCTTATAAGGAAGAAGAATGTGGATGTCAAATTGTGTGTTGAACTCAGAGATTTGAATAGGGTGTATTTAAAATATCATTACCCCTTACCATCCATGGAGAAACTCCTTTAGATAGTTACTGGTTCAAAATTTTTTTCTCTTTTGGATGGGTATTTAGGATACAACTAGGTACTGGTAAGAGAAAAAGATCAATGTAAGACTACCTTCACCACAAAGTCAGGCACATATTTGTATAATAATATGTATTATGGAATATCAAATTTTGAATATACATTTAAAAGGGAAATGGACATGGCTTTCTAGGACTTATTAAATTAGATGGTGGTGGTCTACTTGGATGGCATCACAATTTTTTCCAAGAAGGCTATTGAGCATTTGAATCACCTAAGGTTGATCTTTGAAAGATGCAAAGAATATGGGATCTCATTAAATCCCAAAAAATATTTGTCTATTTTTCATGAAAGCAAAATCTTGGGACATGTCTCAAAATAGGGATTATCCCTTGACCCTGATAGAATAAGTGTCATCTTGTCCTTATCTTTACCCAAGCATAATAAGGAACTCCATGGTTTCCTTGGGAAAATAAACTTTGTAAAGAAGTTTATATCTAGTTTTGACAACTTTGTCAAACCCATCAATGCCATGCTAAAGAAGAACCAAGTGTTCACTTGGTAAAATAAAGGTAAATAATCTTTTGAGGCTCTTAAACAAGCCATTGCCGAAGAATTCTCTCTCATGAATCCTAAATACTCAAGGGATTTCATATTATATACCTTTGCCAATGTTGACAACATATCAGTTATGTTGATGCAAAATAATGGTGAAGTACTGGAGAAACCAATTGATTTTTTCATTAAAGGGCTTGAAGGGTATGAGGTAAGGTACACCTTTGTATAAAATCAAGTTTTTTTATCTTTAAGAATGTTCAAAAAGCTTAGACCAATGCTCTCCAACATCAAGATTCATCTTGTGGTGTCTCATCCTAGAGTGAGGGAATTTTTGTTTAACAAAGACTTGAATGAGAAGAGGGCGTATTTGATTACCAAGGTCATGGAGTATGATGTGGAGATAAAGGTCACTAAGATAATAAGAGGTAAAGTCTTATGTGAGCATATGGTTGAGGATATTCAAGAAGATAAAGAAGTTATTCTAGTAACTCAAGATAACTCATAGATATATGCACCTCCACCTCATACTAGATGGCTCCAAGATATGACATGCTTCTTTTTAATAAGTGAGTGCTCACCAGGTATGGATAGAGCAAAAAGAAGGTATTTCAGGATTTAGTCCATATCATATGCATTGGTTGATGGGTTTTTATTTAGAAAGGACCTTAGTGGAGTGATTCTTAGGTGCATTGATAATAATCAAGTGACAAGGATCTTGGAGAAATTTCATGATGGGCCTATCGTAGGCCATTTTGCTCCTTAGACTATAGTATCAAAGATGATGAGATATGGTTATTTTTGGTCTAGCCTTTTCAAGGATTCCTATGCATGGGTTAGAAAATTTCAAAAGTGTTCTCTTTTTGTAAGTAAATAAAGATTGGTAACACTTCCTCTCAACCTAATTTAGGTGAAACAACCCTTCATGTAATGGGGTTTGGACTTCATAGTAATGATAAATCAGCCTTCTAGTAGAGGACACAAATGGGTACTCATCACTACTGACTACTTCACTAGGTGGGTGGAATAAATTTCCATTAAATAAGCTAATAAAATAGTAGTATTGGACTTCTATGATAACATAGTGACTAGTTTTGGTGTACCAACAACAATAATTTTAGATATTACCCTAGCACTTATTAGCATGAGAATAAGTTAATCAGTACTTTGATTGGGCATATACCTTATCACATCCTCTAATTACTATCCCTAATGAAATATACTTGTATAATACACAAATAATAATGTGATAAGGATTATCAAGAGGACCATTGAAGAGAACTAGGGAGTATCACACATAAAGCTAAGGATAGCCTTATGGGTTGATAGAGTAACTCCAAATGTTGTCATTGAAAACTCACCATTTATCCTTGTATATGGGAGGGAAGATAAATTTCATGTCTCTCTTGATCTACCTACCTTGTAATTATCCCATCATCTTGATTTGATGGAAAGTGAACCTCTGAGAGTAAGGATGGCAGAGCTCACGGAGCTTGAAGAAACTAGGGATCTTGTAATGAAGACACGAAAGTCACATCAAGCTCAGGTCAAGAAATCCTTTGAAAAGAGATCCATATAAAATGACTTTAAATAAGGGGATATATTCCTCAAGTGGGATTCAAATAAGGATAAACCATAGAACCATACCAAGTTTATCTTGTGGAGTGGTCCTTATTTGATTCTTGGATGGAAGAAACATAATGTTTTTTAGCTTGCCTAGTTGGATAGAGAGGTATTAACCATCCTAGTAAATGGAATTGATTTAAATATTTAATATGAGAATATTTTTTATCCAATATATAATATTTTACATATTATAATATATTTTATACTTTCCTTTAAATGACTTGTGCACATTTCTTTTATGTTGTGTGCTTGCTTCCCTAAGTTCCTTGGGCACATTGTTATTTTTATTTATTTTGGTCCTTGTTAATTCAAGAAAGTTTATGGAAAGGGATATCCTTTTATTATTTTCATATTTTCTAAGGGAGAATACTTGAGACTCCATGCCCAATGGATAGGCTAAGGATACTAGTCTCTTGCAATGAAGGCATGTAACCCCAGGATGTCAAAAAAAATGTTGGGTAAATTTGGCCTACATACAAATATTTTCATAAATGGATCAATATTATATAATTCTTAGTGTGGAGGAAGAAGATCAAGTGTCATCTGAAATCTTTTTAAACACTTTAAGCAAGCTTAAAAGTGTAATTTGATGATTCTTAGGAAGCAAGATTAGAAGTAGGTCTATAATTTTAACTGAAAGGATTCATTAGGATCCCATGGTACTCATGGAATTCAAGGGTAATGAGGAAGTTTTTATCAAATCCTTAAAGATTTATCATAGTCTTCATGTATCTAAATATGATTAACATAAGCCTAGGGAACTAGACCATCACAACACTTCTTGAAAAAATGAAAAGGATAGTTTGGTTGTGCATTAAATAAATGTTCTTAGAAGACCTCTCAAAACGAAATTATCATATGGAGATGATTTTTTTATTCCTATAATGCAATATAAAATTTTGGTGTCTTGATGCATTTTCTATCTAAAGATACAAGCTTTCAAAATTTAACTAGCAAAGTGGGACGTGCACAAGAATGTCAAATAAAAGCCACAAGAAATAACCATTTTAATTAAAAAAATTAAAATGATACTAAGAATAAGTGCATGGCCAAAAAGTTTCAAAATCTCACTTGATCATATTATATATTAATGGCATACAGATGATAGATCGAGTCGATGAGACCATCAAGATTAATGATGTGAGTTAAATCATGTGAATCAAGATCAACGAAGAGCTTGAGGTCAAAAAGTCAAAGGATCCTAGGATTGGATATGGGGTAGATAAGTGGAAATATTAGGGTGAGTTAAATGATTAATTTTTGATGTTCAATAAAACACATCAATATCAATGACACACATTCAATCATGTTAAGGAAATTTACGGTGCATGTAGGGTCAAAAATTTAATGAGATATATTGAATGTGAGGCTGCCATGTGGTGAAATTGCATTAACTATATGAAAATAACAATATTATCCTAAGGATAAATGTGGGGCTGCCAAATGGCACAATCTAGAATGCATATTATAGATTAACGGTAATGGTGAAGGTCAGAGCTAGGAGACGTTTAATGAAATCAATGAAGCTAGGTTGATCAAGTCTAAGAAGGCACAAAGTGAGGAAACATATCAAAATCAATAAATATTCATATTTTAAAATATGATAAATAATGTGGCAAGGATGACACATAGGTAGACATATCAGATCAAAGGGTTTTGTAAACCTAAGTAGGTGAATGCATGGAACCAAGATCAAATACTATCTAGATTGAACTAGAGTGGATATTTCAAGGTCAAACATCACCATTAAAGTTTAGTAGAGGTAGAATAGGTATTTTAGGGCCTAATACAGATTAAAGGTTAGAAAATAGCTATTAGGATGAGATTAAACACCTAGTGAATCTTCATTGATATTAACACTAGGAAAAGAAATAAATGGGATTAGTTTTCATCTATAGTAACCTATGATCAGGTTTGGAATAGGGGTAAAATTTGTAATATGAAGGAGTGTCTCATCTTCAGACGTATTCATACCCTCAATAAAATAAGTGCCTATAACTACTCAAAATAGACATTTGGGTACCTACAATTGCTCAAAATAGACATAATCAAGGCTTTATTAGGTCTAAAGATATGAGGATTTTTTACTTATAATGAAGCTAAGTAAAAGATGGCATAGAGTTCCAAGAGACAAATTTGGTGATTGGAAAATGTAGGTTAATCATTCAATTCTTTTCATATCCTTTAAAGATTTTCCTTTCTTGGTAAGACCATGACTCAAAATCTTCAAAATAGATTATTGTCTTATAGTATATTTCTCAACTAATTAGAGTGTCCAGAGGATATTGGGATAAATAAAGGTTAATTTATCAATGGAAGAATAGTATTGATTTGATCAAAAGGTGGTTGATAATTCATTGAAATATGGTGGTAGCTCATTTATTTATGTTGATGACGTGATCCTCCTCTCTCTTTGCCCTTTCTCTATATCTCCCATTTTCTTCCCCATGGTAAATCTCTCTTTGATTATAGATAGATTCTTTGATTTTGTAAAGAATAGAAAGAGATTCTCATTTGATAAGGCTATAAACTTCCACAAAAATTTAAGATCTACCTATTGATTCCATAATATTATTCTTTACCTATCTCTTGCCTCTGAACTATGTTTAGTAAGCTTGTGCATGATGGTATTGTGAAGGAGAATCTTCCATGTCCACTGTCCTTTCTTGCCTATTTTTAGGTTTTTTTAAATTTAGTTTAACATTTGGACTTGTGTTTCTTTATACCATTAATGGATTCCTAGTGTGAGTCTTAAAATTCTTATTTTCTCCTTTGATTATTTAGTGAGCCTCATTCATGAAATACTTATGTAATTAGCTAGTTTGTGAGATTGTGTGAGCAAAAGTTATCTTATATTGATCTTGTGTTGATTTAAATCATATGTGAGTGTTATTTAAATTTGGTGCATCACCTTTTTAGATTTATTAGTAACCTTATTCACCCTTTCTAGCCCTTTTCCTAGTAGAATCTTTAGTTTAGGTCATCCATCAAGAGGAAGTTAGCCTTCTCTAGAGGTTCAACCTCACCATAGGATACCCATAGCCTAAGGTCGTTCCCATTATGTAGCTTATTTGGGGAGATCCTAAATAAACCTCCATAAGGGTGTAATTTTTTCTTACAATAGCATCTTTTATTCAAAATGAACATCCCTCATCCTCACTTAGTATGATGCGAAGACACCTTATACATATCAAGAGATAGTAGTTTACAATAGTAAGAAGAGATGTATGTACATGTTGATTAAATAAAGGAAAATTATCTTTCCCTAAAATTACCCATTACTTCCTGATCCCCAATGATATTATCCTTCATGTAGATGATCCTCCTTTATTAATTATTTTCCAAATTAGTAATATCCAAGTTAATCATGCCTTGATTGATGAGGGTTTTATCACTTGTGTTACCTCTTTTAATTTGATCAAAACCATTAGATATTTCAAATATAATCTTAAATCTACATTAATCACATGTCAAGGCTATGACTAAAGGTAAATGCCTCATTTAGGCTATGTGTGGATCCCCATTACCATACACCTATCATTGTTCATGTGAAGGTGATGATCTTTAATTTTCCTCTATCTTATAACATTTTTATTGGTAGGCCATTGACTCATCGCATGAGATAAATTGTCTCTTACACTTTCTAATTAATTTAATTTACTCATAATGAAGCCATATATAATATTCAAGGTGACACTAATCCTTGTAATTTTGAACAATTCTTAGATCATGGTGTATTCAAGATTACTACCCTTGAAATCTTACCAAGCATTCCATTCCATGAATCTCAATGGTTTAAATTTCCTATCAATTCCACCTAAGGTTATATTGGTCATCCTAAACTCAATTGGAATATACCCCCTAACCTCTTAGATTTTGATGATGATGAGCTTGATGATATCAATCTCAAGATTAAAACTTTAGATCTCTCACCTCATCTCATCTCTTAGCTTACCTCTTTTTTGAAACCTCATTCTCATCAACCACCTTGTGATGAAATCCCCATTGTGTTAACTACGACTTAGAATTACATTCATCACACTACATTATATGACAAGGTCATCCTTATTTATGCCATTAATCTTCATACACCTAATTATGATGATGGTTATACCTTAGTTACTCTATTCTTGGGAGGTCTTGTTTAGGCCTGAGATGATGAGATTTTTCATTATATTTCCTCCTTACTTCAATCTTTGAGTATAAATTCTCATATTCCATCTTATATTTTTCCTAATTTTAGTATTTTTCCTCTTTATCATAAGGTAAAGACAGTGCAGACACATGCAATTTCTAAATAACTTCTTAGGAGTATGCTTATGAATCATGCTATGACTAGTATCTATCAATTTGAAAGATATCACAACCCCTTTAGCTTACTTATCCTTGAGATGTGTGTGATTATCCTTCAACCTTCTATGGAATCCATTCCCTCAATAGAGCCTAGTTAGGATCCCATTCCCACTCCATTTATAGATGAGTCTCTTCCCATTTTTTATCCTATTGCTCTTTTGGTCGATCATTGTCTAGTATCTTCACCATCCCCACCTTATCTTGATGATGGTTTACTCCATTTTTTGTAGCTAGCTCCTTCACCCATTAAATGGGTCGATCAGCCTTATTGTGACATTTATAAAGTTATCAATCATTAGAATAGATATTATTCCCTATATCAATCTCAATCATCTTCTATTACACCTCTTATTGTGAGTATACCTACCAAGACTACTCACAAGATTATCGATTGCTTCCTTGGCACAGATAACCATTCATTGACATATTATTATAAACTATGAAAATATATTGACACTTTACATCCCACCACTCCTCAACCCTCCAAAAAGGTTATACCTCCCCCAAAATTATTACCTAAGTACATTATTAATTATGGAGAGATATATTTTCTCTGGCACTAATATGGCACATATGACACTAGTCATCACCACATCCTTTAGTAGCATCTCAAAGATCACCTCCTAACTCTTCCTACACCTTCTACCATTCCTCCCTAGTTCATTATTATAATGAGGCTACCCATTCTAACCCCATGGTTATACCTCCTATGGTTTCATCTCCTCCCATGGTAACTTATCCACATACTATTCCTCCACTCGTGAGTACCTCACCTATGGACCTTCCTTCTCTTATAGATCTTTCTCCACCCATGAGTCCCTCACCCATAAAACCTTACCCATCGGTGACCCCTTCATATCCTATAGAAACCATGCATTATCATGAGAATCCTCTACATGATAGCCATCATCATCAAAATCCTTCAATAATTCATAATTTTTTTGTTGAGGAGATTTGATGTGAAGTATTTTCTTAATTTTCAATGAAGATTGATGAGACATTAGCTATAGTTCACATTCAACTTCATGGAGACTTATTAAATGTTATGGATAATGTGTGTGGACAAATATATCATTAATTTTGAACACATGCATGGTATTATTACATTTTCATTTGGAATAGATGTGTGCTCTGACTTTACATTTATATATTTTATATCATCTGACATTGTCAAAATCTTATCTATCTTACAGGGTGACTTTGGTTTCACACTTTTATATTTCTTATGATGTCATTATGTTCTCTTAATGATTTATTTTTCCTAATTTTATTCTCTTTTCTTCTTGAGTTAAATTTTTTATTATTACCCTATTCTTTTTCATGATTATTTTCTCTTTTATCTCTATACAAATAGATAATAGTTAGTGTGACTTGATTATACAAACCTTGTTCCCTTTAGTCATTCCTTCTTTACCATGTAACCAATTAGAAAATAATTTATCTCATTATAATATCCTTTTAATGGTCCACTTTGGATGTCCTTTTAGTCCCCTTTATTACATTTTACAAACTAAGCATATACATGGTTGAGACTTGAGATAACATGTTGGTTCATTGTTAAGCCTAAGTTTTCTAGTCAGTCTTGTCTTTGGTTACTAAACTTCCTTTAGATAAAGCCTAAATATAATTCATGTGTATCACTCTATCTCTCATGATTGTTCATACCTATTGGAGAGATATCAATGATGTCATGGTTATGTCCTTATGAGTGGATGAAGAACCTTGATAGTCTAAGTGACAATGATAAAATGTGTAATGTATTTATCCTAGTCTAATTGAAATTGGCTTGGTTGATATTCTATTTTGTCATGGTTAGAGATGTTTAGGGATAAATATGGAGTATTGATCATGTGTAAAAATTTTCTAATAATTTTTTTAAGATTTGATTGCTTGTGTGCATGAGTGTATTTCATCGGGTTGATCATTGTTGTCATCTACACATTTTGGGTCTAGTGGAAAAAAATTTAAGTAGGTAGTTTGTTGACATCACCATTTCCATGTGTGGATGAGTCATGGGGAGTTGGTCATATGGTTGTGATAAAATTATTCCTTATTTTATTTGTGCTAAATTTAATATCATTCACTGAAGTATGTCAAAATATATGGAAGCACAAAGTTAGGCTTTCAGACATTTTGATAGTGTTTTCCCATACTTAGCCAAATTTACAATAAGGAAAGAAGAGTTGAGTAAGCATATTGATGAAGTTATATCTTATATGTGTGGATGTTTTAGGAGAAGATGATCATATGGGTTTGTTTAATTTTGTGCCTAGTTTATTTTCACTATTTTTTAGTTCAGGCTCTGAAGTGTGGTAAAAGATATGCATGTTGAAAGTTGGCCTTCTAGACAAATTTTTGACATAGTTATCTCTATGGTTAAAAAATATGAGTGAGAATTTTAATGTCATTATATTTCAAATGTGTGAGGGTTAAAAGATAATTTCAATACATGATTGAATTGTCCTATGTGAAGATAGCATATGGTGTAACTTTGAGAACATGTGAGTGAGTGAAGCAAAAGATATGACTATGAAAATTTGGCCTTCCAAATAGATAAGAAAGGTTCCCACAATCATGTTTTCACAAGTTAAAGTTTGAGAAACATAAATGGAGCATATTTGTCCAAGATGTAAGTAGTGAGATGGTGCCAATTTTTTAATTTTTAATGTTGAGTAGAGGTAAAGATTCGAGATTCTTCTAAGGATCAATGGTTTATGGGAGTTCATACAAATATAGATCAATGGTGTGTATTGAGAAAGATGATGATAAGTGCTTAATGTTTAACAATAAACTAATTATAAATCATGTGAGGGTGACAAGTGTCATGATCATGGGGGTTCTAAGAAAGATCAAATAGTAAGCACTATATGGTAAAGACTTGACTGATTTGTAAAGATCAAAAAATCATGTTGAACCAAAGTTTGTAGATGGTACAAGATAATGTCAACTATTATATGTTTAAATATGATTGTTTTCATTTGAATATTTGAATTTAATAAAGGGAAAAACCATTTTATCATTTTTAGACCATATATTTTGATCAATGACAAATTTGCACATGATGTGAAAATCAAAGTGGTAGAGGAATCCAAGGAACATCTATAAATATGAATTTCAAGGTCTAATTATATGTATATTCAAATATATTGAGGTTAAAATTTGACTATGTGTTCATGCATGTTCTAAAACTAACAACAGAAGCATATTTGAGCTCCTTATAATGTTGTTTTGATATCTCATGATGAACTACCTATTAAGGAGTGATGTATAATCCATGAGGATGTTCTATGTGCATTATGAAGGTTTGAATTATCATATGTAGTATGAAGAAAAGTTTACAAGGTGATTATGTGTTTGCTCATAATGATTGTGTGTATAGAGAGTTGTTTGATCAAATTTTTCTTAAGAAAGAGGATACCGTGATGGTTGTTGGTACTTAAGGAGGACATATATATCATGTATAATGGGTCCATGCATTTTGAAAGTGTTCCTATATTTTAAGTTTTCTTATATAAGTGTCAAAGAGGTTAATGGGTCATGATAAGACCTAAAGGTGACTTAGGCTTATTTGAAAGAGATTTTTGCTTAAGTGTGACCCATGTTAGATGCCTTAAGGGTGAAGGAATGCATTTTTTCTAATAAAGAAATAATGTGGACTTGGTAATTCATCATTCTCTATATATAAATAAACCAAATATGATGGTTTCTAGACTTGTGAGAGGCTTTTATGAGCATAGATAGCATTGGTATGGAAGAAATAAGAGAGGGTATATGCCCAGTGGATGGATTAATGAGAAGATAAGTTTTAGGACCATATGTATGACCTATGGGTCATGTTTTTGATGATAAAATAGTGATATTTTAGTTTGAGGATAAGTGAAGAGGTCTAGGTTGATCTAAAAATATGTTTTGATTAATTTGTGGATTTACAAAGGATAGATGATGTTTGTGCGAGCTTGGTGGCTAATATAAGAGGTAGATCAAAGTATGGTATATCTAGATGACCCCATGGTTATGTTTCTATTATTGTGATAGGGTTGTTTTAGGTTTGGTGGTTGTATATGAGCTGAGGAGTGGAATGATCCAAAAGGTGGTTTTGGATGCATTGTAATTTTGTGAGTAATGTTGTGTTATTAGAGGACCATCATCAAGTCTTAAATAAATCAATTCAAAGATAGAGGTGTTAATTTTAAAGGAGGGTATAGAGGACTTGATCTTCCTTTGGGGTAGTTACTCCTTTTGAAACATGTGTTTCACTAAAGGCCTTTGGTTAGGAGGACTTGACCAAGGTTGTGGGTGGTCAAGAGGACTTGATCATCTTAGGGGTTGGTGCTCCTTGTAGAAATTTTATTTCTATAAATTTTGGTCTAAAGGACTTGACTAGTATTCAGTTTGTAATACCTTATAGGACAAGTAGTCCAAGTATTTGTAGTCTTGAGAGTGGGATTTATTCCCCAATAGGGTTTCCCATGTAGATGATGTGTTGTATGATCTTATTCATGCTTTGGATGAATGTGATTTCATTTTTATTTTTATGTATGATTGAATGGTTTATAAATTGAACATGAATTATTATGTACTGATTCACCCCCACTCTCATTGATTATACCTCTAATAATTAGTATTAGAGCAAGTCCTCTAGAAGAAGCTTAATAGCTTGAAGGAGATCCAAAGTATCACAAGATGGCTAAGTAGTTTAAGAAAGAGAATCAATAGTGGAAGGTTTTGATCAAGACTCTTGAACAGTAGATATGTACTTTGAATATAAATTCCAAAGAGGATGAGAAAGTTATAAATGATCTCAAGGTTTAGCTAGAAGATTCCAAGGTAAGTTTAAGTTCAAAAGAGGAAAATTGTTAAAAATAAAAGGACATCATGTATGATGAAAAAAGTCTACCATAATAGTAGAGAAGATGATAGTAAGGAAGAAGAAGTTTATCTAGAAGCTAAGCTTATGAGTGTACTTAGTGAACTAAAGGAGTAAAAGAAGAGGAATCATAAAATGAGGAATATGGTCAAAGGTCTTGAAGCACAAGTCAGTTCTCTTAAGCGAAGTTTGTTAGGCAAGTCTAAGATAGAAGAAAAGAAGTATCAAGAACAAATCAAGTCTATTGAATTGAAAGCATATAGATTGAAATATATGGCCAATAATGCCAAATAATATGAATAGAAGATTAGTATTATTGAGGATCAATTAAGGACTGAAAATGCAAATATAAAATCAAGAGAAGATTATTACACTTAGCTAAATATTAAGATGGGATCCTTGAAAATTCAACATGAGCATTTTTTGTTCATGTTGGATAAAATAGATAAAAATCATAAGAAGCTTGAGTATTTCAATAAGAATGAAAGCTTTGAAAACAATGCAATAAGGTTTATTAGACAACTAAATGCTTTAAGGTAAGGTAGTTTATTCCATGGTCATTTTTATACATATAATAAATATGGTCATAGATCTAAGGACTATATAAGGAAGTCAGTCAAGTATGGACACTCATGGATATTTGGAACAAGGAGCAATTTGTCATGGAGAAAGCATAACTTAGGTTAGCCAAGAGGTATATTGAATTATATTGTTTGTTATAGTTGCAATAAAGTAGGACATATTACTAGGATCTAGAAAAATAGCTTGAAGAAGCTCTCTGCTCCTAAAAGTTAATCAATGTTATTAAGACCAAAGAATATAAAGGATAATCATTGTCAAGGTAGACTAAATACTACAATAAAGAAGGAATCATTTATGAAGAAGATGTAGAACAACAAAGAGAATTTCTCTTTTATACAAATACAAAAAGAAGATCATAATCATCATCAAGCAAAAGGTATGAATGATCTTATTTGTTTTAGTTGTCATAGATTTGGTCACATTGATAGGTATTTCAATAATAGATTAAATGAGTTCCCAAAGCAAAATAAGGTGTATGGTGATCCTAGTGAGAAAGGAAGGGGTCACAAATGGGTATGGAAACCTAAGCATGTTATAAGACTTCAAACTGAGACCAAACATGGTTTGTTTGTCATGATAGACATGAAGGAAAATCAAGAACTTCTAGTGATAGAATTTATTGAAAAATTTAAAGAAAAAAATGAAGTCAAGGATTAATTGAAAGTCAAACAAGACTGTAAGTTATGGAAAGATATGGAGATATGGGAGTCTCCAAAGTTTTAGGACTTTTAGTGTCACTATGTAAAAAGGGGTATCTCTTTATTAGCTTCAAAGAGACACTTTTCAAAAAGAGGAAGCATGGTGGATGTTGGTTGGGTCTTATTTGATGCTTCAAGAAAAGTAAGGTCATGACAAAATGTGTTGGCTTACTATGAAGGACTTTGTTGATTATCAGACTTGTGTGTCATGTTTCCTCTCATTTTTTGAAGAACTAGTCCAAAGGATGAAAGGTAGTGACTTGAAGGTTTGATGTATATAAACCCTAAGGTGTTTGTTTATAATGATAATGACTCATTTTTGGTATATATAGATAAGGTAAAATCAGGTCAAGAATATGAAAATGTTTTCATCATTGATGTCATGTTTGTAATGCATGGTTGAACCTAGTTTAGTGTTATTTGTCTTAAAAGAATGTTGGCAGTGTGTGCAAGGTTTACAAGTATAAAATGGTAGTTTCTAGATGGCATAATAATATTGATGAAGTGTGAAGAAGATTTTGGTTCTTAAAAAGGTCTGTGGACTTCTTTGTCGTGTTCTCTAGGTGTTTCTATGATCTGAAGGTATGTTGAAGTCAAATTGAATTTTTTTGTTTTTTCTTGGGTTTCTCAGTTTGTGCATAGGAATATGTAGGTCATAAAATGGGTTATAGGATGTATGGGTTCATAAATGTGTGTAATCTCAATTATTTTTCTAGAAGTATGTAATGGTTATCTCCAAGTGTATAATAATTTTTAGAGGTGGATGTTAACTAGGAGGTTTGTTGACTTTATTTGTTTTGAGATTCTAGGGTTTTGAGCTATGCTAAAAAAGTTGTTTGACTTATGAGATTGAGGTATAAGGATTATTAATAGGTTTAATGGTAAAAATGGGTTGTAAAATCAAGCTTTATAGAGATTTGAATGTTTTTGGTTCCCAAGTTATTCAATTTTTTGTCAAATTAGAGGCTTAATTGACAAGTTGGTTTTTGAAGGAAGTATGTTGGAGCGGATGAGATAGGTGATGAAAATTGGTGTGATTAAGGAGGAATATTATTCTAATTTGGATATGAAGTTTCAATTTATTGAATGTATGTTTACTAAATTTTTTGGGCTCTACAAGTTCTCGGTAGGGCTACAAGGAGTCTAAAAAGGCCTAGTAATGAAAATGTGATGTTTTTTCTCAGTTTTTCCAAAAGATTAAGGCATGAGTATTTCAAGGAGAGTTATAAAGTTTTATTATATCATGTTTCCTAATTGATGAATGAAATGAAGTTATGTTGGTGGTCCTTGAGGTGGTTTGAGAGAGAAGGATACCAAGCTTGTATGGTGGTTTCTCATGATGTATGGAGATATGAAGATGCTCAAGTGATGAAATTGATTAGAGATATTAGCATGAGTACCTATCAGATATTTATTGAAGAGTTCCATTATATTTTAGTGTATGGTTAAGAATTATAGGTGTTAGGTTATGGAGCTAAAAGCTTCACTATATGCAGACATGGAGGTTGCTGAGTTTCAAGGACACCGGCATCGGTCAGGCCAACTGACGTTAGTCAGGAGTGAATAAAAACGAAGGTGACATTAGCAAGAGTTAGCCAATGTCAATCACCTCTAGTTAGATAGGGACTAAAATTGGTCACCTGTGCAGTTCTGGAACTGCTCGTTACATGAATAGTTAGTTTGTTGAACCAGTTGTTTGCATGTAAAGACTATTTCGAGTCTTGCGCTACATGTCTAATTATTGTAAATTATAAGTATAAGCTATTGTTTAGTATGGTATCTATTTATAGATCCATTGGCATGTATTGTAAAGTGTGCTAGTGAAGAGAGCAAGGTGTGTTCCTCCTAGTTCCACAAAAGAGCAAGAGGAAGGCAAGGTAGATCCTTCCAATTGTAAGAACAGGTTGATATGCAAGTGGCAGCAAGATCAGGAGGAAGTTCTACATGGTAAGTAAGATCATTTGATTTATAAGTTGTTTCAAGTTAATGGGAGATCTACTTGAAGTACTTTGAGTACTTGTGTACTGGCAGGGTTATTACTGATTGGTTAGAGGTGAACACCAACTCTGTGTTTGAGTTGTGTACTGGGACCATTTTTGGTAGGAGAGTGAACTCTTGAGGGAAAGAGATCTGTACATCTGAGAGGTGTGGAAGATTGTGGCATCTTCATTGTATTTCCTTTTGGCATGAGTATTAATACAAGATTGTGTATTGTCTCTCATATTCTGTGTCATTTGTGAATTCTAGTTACTTGTTAATTCTGGGATAATTCCATGATTAGTTTCTTATACAAGTTAATCATATGTACTCTTATTGAGGAGTTGGATCCTAACAAGTGGTATCAGAGCTTTTGGTTGGGTTACTAACAGGTTGTAATAGATCTGGTTAGTGTTTGTTGATTACAGGTCACTCACAGGGGTTTTTATTTGAGTGAGAGTATAGCAATGGTAGAAGAAAGTAAGCTATGAATGGAGAAGTTTAATGGCAAGAACTATCAATTATGGAGGATGTAGATTGAAGATTATCTATATCAAAAATATTTGTACTTACCGTTGGGTGGGGTTGCATGCAAGCCCATGGAGATGAAGGATGAAGAATGGGAGGTTCTTAATCGGAAGGCTCTGGGATCTATAAGGTTGAGCCTTGCATCATCTGTGATTTCTAACTTATCATAGGCTAAGACAACGATAGAGTTGATGGAATCTTTGAAAATTTTATATGAAAAACCCTTAGCTTTGAATAAGGTATTTCTTATGAAGCAATTATTTAATTTGCAAATGTTGGAAGGTGGATCTGTACATAGTCACCTTAGTGATTTCCATGGTTTGGTAAACCAGTTAAATTCAATCAATATTATTTTTGATGATGAAATTAAGGATCTCTTAATCTTATGCTCATTACCTAAAAGTTGGGAGAGTTTGGTAATGGTAGTTAGTAATACTGTGTTTGCTTCAAAAATCATAAAAGTGGATGATGTTGTGAGTGTAATCTTGAATGAAGAAATTCATAGGAAAAGCGCAGGTGAATCATCAGGGAATGCTTTGAGTGTTGAAAGCAAGGGAAGGCAAAGAGAGAAGATTGAGCATGGGAGATCAAGGTCTAAGAGAGGTAGGAGATCCAAATCTAGGTATGGTAGAATAACCTACTGGAAATTTGGAAAGCAAGGGCATGTAAAGAAAGATTATTGGTTGGTTAAAGATCAGCAAGAAGGAACTAAAGAAGTAGATGTTGCAGATGTTGTAAGTATTGTTGCATAGGATGCTCTGGTATGTTCCTTGGATAAAGTAGAATCTTGGGTTTTAGATTTTGGTGCCTCTTTCCATGCATCCCCAAATAGGAATTTTTTTCATGAATATGTCCAGGGAGACTTTGGAGAAATCTATTTAGGGGATGGTAAGCCTTGTCAAATGGTTGGCAAAGGGAAAGTGAAGCTGAAATTACAGATTGGCAACACATGGGTGTTGAAGGAGGTCATGCATATCCTAGTACTAAAGCAGAATTTGATTTCTATTAGAAAGTTAGGTGATGAGGGTTGCACAGTAACTCTCATAGTGGACTCTTGAAAAGTTTCCAAGGGTGCACTTGTTGTAGCAAGATGTAAGAAAGAAGGTATGCTTTATCTATCTACTTGTATTACTGATTCTCCTTCTAGTTTATCTACTTCAACTGTAGATTTGAAGATGTGGCTTAATAGGCTTGGTCACATGAATAAGAAGGGGATGCATGTTATTGAGTCAAAGGGTATGCTTTCAGATTTGAAAAGCATGGATCAATATTTTTGTAACCAAAAGAAGAAAGTGACATTTCTTGAGAAATCTGATGTTCATGACAAGAACAAGAAAGCCTTGGTTTTCAAGGAGAAGATGATAGACAAAGATTAGTGCAAGGGGTTGAAGAATTTTGAGCAGAGCAAGGTTGATATGGACAAGGGTTTGATCCAAAAAGAGCTCAGGGGTAGAAGTCATCGCTCACAAGTAAAACACAGAGACCGACATCAGTTAGAAAACTGATGTCAGCATCTAGACAGGGACCAATGTCACCTATGTGCAACCTGACATCATGACTCCAAACAAATAAAAACCAGTGTTGGTTAGAGGGAACTAATGTTGGTGATGAGGCAATTACATGGAACTGATGTTGGTCAGGTGTAGACTAAGATGTGATTGGCATCGATCACTGAGATAGATTTTGGGTAGACAACAAGTTGTCAAGGAGTCTTAAGTGCCCATATGGAGGACTAAAAGGGTAAGTAAGCCTCAAATTCATCATTTCCCTTTTTTACACTACTTGTTGCTCACTGATGGTCAAGAACTAGGAAGTTATTAAAGAAGTAGAGTAGGTAGATCCAAGAAATAGTGGGAGCTTGGCATGGATGAAGGATGCGATTCCTTGAAGAAGAACCAAATGGGAGATTTTTGGGTGAAGTTGCTAGCTGGAAGAAAGCACTAAAAGATGAATGGATTTTTAGGATAAAGAAGAGTGGGAATGGACAAGTGAGATGGAAGGCCAGGGTATATGGTCTTGAGTAAGCTATAGGACAATGGAGGTTTGACCATTGTATTTCTCCTTACCAAGTTGGATAATATTAGCTACATTATCCTGTTACTGTATTGTGTGCTTGTTATAGGGTTACACATATCGAGAGTTGCTAAACAAAAGGTAAAGTTAGTTCAGAGATGTGTCATGAGGAATCTAGGAGCAGCAAGATTATTTGGCATGAGTGTGTTCTAGGGACATGTGTAGACACCGAAATCATGTCGACTCCCCTGGTCACTCCCTGTCTTATTCTTCTTCGCCTATTTAACCCTTGTCGATCACTTGTTTCACCAACCTTGACCCTGGCAGCATGTAACAATGAGCACAGAGCTAAAGCTAGACTCTATCCCCATTGTGCATCTACCGATGACGGTCTTTACCCGGCTGATGTCACCGACGTCGGTCACTTATCGGCCGACGTCGGCAATCCTGCCGACGTCGGTCACCTTGCCGTTATCCGTTATCAGTTATCATTCAGTTTCCCGAAACGGTTGACGAACCATTTCTGGAACCGTCCCCCACCTTCATCAACCTCCGCCAACCATTCAAGACGAGACCCAAAACGCTATTCAAAACACTGATCAATCGAACCCCGAGCAATCATCAACCTGCGAACTCTGACATCAACACTTTCGGCATCAACCAACCTGCACTCAATCCGGCACTGCACAGACAACCGCAACTATGGCTTTTATCACGTCTTTTGGTAGGTAAGTATTTATTCTATTTATTTTATTTCTTCTTTAGTTATTATTTATCAGTTCTATTATCCTAATTCCTCAGACCCAGCATCCCTCGTTTACATCCCTGCCCCTGTCTCGACTCTCTCAGACCTTGCCCAGACCCTGTCCCGACTCTCCCAGACCCTGTCCTGAACCTGTTCAGACTTTTCCAGAATCTGCCCCTATCGACGCCGGTCACTACCCCGACCGACGACGGCACCTTAATCGACGTCGGCACCTTACCAGACCGACGCCGGCACCACAGAGACTGACACTGGCGACTGTGCAGAATAGTGCCGCTTATCAGGTACGCATTTTATTTTCTGTCATTTATTTCTATCATTTCATCTTTTATTATCTACTTTCATCCAATATTATGCTTTTTATCAGTGGGTTGATATCCTTCCAGGGAGTCTTCGTACTTTTGGGATCGGGCGTTCGCCTGACAACCCACCATATCTTTGACTAACATCTTTCCGTGTTTTAGTCTCTTTTTCGCAGGTGTCATTCCTCCACAGCCAAAGAGGAGAATCTTCCAACGTCTGATTTCGGTGCACTCAACTTTATCAGGTACTTCTAGCCTTAACCTTTTATTTCAGTTTCTTATTTCTTCTTTGAATGTAGAAAGCAATTTTGCATAGAAACATTCTGGCACGCCTGGTGGGACCCTAGGTCCTCCTTGGGTTCTTTCTTTCTTTCATTCATTTAGGCGCATTAGGTTTCTTCCTTTTTTCCTCCTTTCATCTCTTCTTAAACGACATCATAAGCAAAACTAAAATGAACATTTCTTTCTTGCACTTCTAGACTAGCTAAACTCATATTCTTCGACTCTTTCTCCATTCGTCTTCATACGAACAAACATTTCGACTTGGACATTAAAACACTTTGCATTCATTTCTATTTGCTTACATCTCTTAGACCACACATAGTAATTAAACCGCATATTAAATTAATCTAGATCACTTCATGTTACACGACCAAACCACCTGCACAAAATAAACATCTTAACTTACCTGAGACAAGGCCCGACTGGGATTTCATCCCCCAGCAGATATCTTACCCGTCCCGGTGACCCTACTTGGATTTCATCACCAAGGGGGAAGCCCACTCCGTTCTCTGGCGGAGTATAATCTCTAGGCGAGGTATATCTTGGCTAAGCAAAACCAGCTAACCACTGGAATCGTGAAGTGAGGGGAGCTTGCTCCTTAGCACCAGGCCACGTACCAGACCCTAACACAGACTTCTTGAGCACCATAACAAAACCCAAAACCTTCCATAGACTGCTTCTTCTAGGACCCGACTCACAAAGCCAACCTCCCCAAACACACATTCTAAGGCATAAGCCACTATAATCCTAAAAATTTTACTTCTAAAATTTTAGGATCTGCTTGTGTCTTCATCTTTTTAGTTCTTATCTGCTTGTTTGAGCGTGTAAGGACGTTCTCTTTTGCCTTTTATGGTTTTGACACACAGTCAAACCAAGGCCCTTTTTGACCACTCTGGCCGTCAACTGCTTTCATCTACCTCATCTCTAACCCGTCCTATCATGGAGTTCCACTCGGAAACTGAAAGAACTCCTACAGGACCGACCCTGACCCCGACTCAACTTCCCATCATCCCTGAAGGGGACCAAGATTTTAAAAAATTCTTGGACCTCAATACCGCAGCCCTCCATAACTATCTCGCGAGAAATCCAACACGAGACCTTTCGGGTGACATGGCGACGACATCGACACCATTCGCCACCCAACCTTTTTTGACTCAGCCTTTCGCCTCAACCGTTAACTCAACCATGGCCAATACGGAAAGTTTGGCCTCTTCATCTATTTTTTGACCGACCTCCATCGGGGTTTCGTTACCCCCTCAATCATCTATGAATCAACCAAGTTCTACATCGTATCAGAACTTGATTGCCTCGACCCCTTACACTCTTGCGCCCACAAATGTAGGAGTCCCAACCTATCCCTCTACCAGTGCCGTTATTCAACCACCTTTGGCAGTGCCTAGTCAACTTATACCTTCGACCTTCATGACGCAACCACCCTTAACCTCTACTTCTGCCCCTGCGACTAGTCATCCGTACGTTGCACCCTTATTGGTACAACCGACTACATCGCATACCTCCTCCAGCCTCTTTCAAGTGCCTTACAACCTTAGGGGCGCTCCATCCACCAATCCGTCAGCAGATGTCATCAAGATGCTGATGGATAAAATGTCCAGTCTCGAAGCTTCTATCTTCGGTTCAAATAATATCTCTTCATATGACCAGATTTATAACGAGCCCATTCATCCTTCTGTCCTTATCCGACCATACCCAAACCATTGGGAGCTTCCTAAATTTACTCGCTTTCAGAGTAAGGAAGACCCACAACAACATCTACGGGCATTCAGACATGCCTGCTATCTTTTTGCCCACGACGATGCGTTACTTTTACACACATTTCCTATGTCTCTTTCTGGCCCTGCCCTTGACCGGTATAGCTCCCTTGCCAGACATTCTATCTTTTCCTTCATTCAACTCGCTCAATTATTTGTTGACCATTTCTCAATCAATATCACTAAACAAGTCTCAATCACAGACCTTTACTCCATTAGGCAATTTGACGACAAATCAGTAGTTGATTTTGTCGCCCATTGGAGAGACTTGATTAACCAGCTCTCTTTCTCCTTGCCTCAACCCGAGCTCATTGAGCTCTTTTCTCGAGCATGTGTCAGTCACATCTCATCCACCTTGCGGGTTCAAACATTCCACACTTTCGATGAGGCCTTCACCATGGCCCCAAAACTTGAACTCTGCGCTATTAAAGAAGATAAGGTGAAATTGTGTAACACTAACACAAGAACCAATGACCATTCCTCTTCCAGACCTTCTTCTGCCCACTCTCAATCTAAGGGGTCGGCAAACACTGTCATCTTTAGACCATCATCTTCAACAATAACTAACCGACCAATATCTTCAACATTAGACTACATCAATAAACATTTTCAACGTCAATCCATACAGCGTCAATTCACTCCAATTGGAGAGTCATATGCCTCTGTCTTGGATAAACTCATCAAGTAGGGGGTCCTCAATCTCCCTTCAATCCGACCACATCAATTCGACCCCTCAACATCTATCCCTGCATGGTACAGGGAGAATCACTTTTGTAACTATCACCGTGTCAAAGGCCATGATACGGATCACTATCAAACTTTTAAAAACCTCGTCCAGAACATGCTAGACAAGGGCGATCTTATCTTGGATAACCCAAACGCACCACCCAACCAAAACCTCGACATCTTCAAACAACCTTTTCCTAATCACCCGCCTACTCAAGACAACATCTAAACCATGATCAATGACCCTCAAGACCATATACACACTGTCAACACTATCTTACCTCTTGTCCCTGACCAACCTTCTTCACAGGATGAAAGACCCTCTTCTCCTATTAGTCCTCCATCGACCTCTCTCATACTGGAGGACACCTTGATCACACCTACACCATTAGCCCTACCTTCATCCAATGACCATACCTTGCCTACTCCTCAAGTACAAGTAGAAGGCATGATCATCCCTACCCTCTGCCCACTTGAGGAGCCACCCTATCTCTTCGCCCTTTTCTGTTGAGGAAGACCCAATCACGGTTTCCTCTTGCCCTTTGCCTAAGATTGTTATATCTCACTCACCTCTGTCCACATCTAAACCCAAACCCACATCTAACCTTGCCCCACACAATAGTGGCCCTCGACCCAAACTAACGAAGACCACTAGACCACATTGAAGGAATCCTCCCCCACCTTCGTCATTACCTTCAATCTTGGGCCCGCATCCGTCCACTTTAATTGGAGTGCTTCCTACTCCCATCCTTCACAGAGGCACGTCGCCTCCATTACTCTATCAACCTGTCAAACATATATCTTCTCTAAATCATCAACCAACATCTCTTACACCTCTCAAACCAACGTCATCAACCCTCACTGCAATAAAATATCCAGACCCATTAGCAGGTTCTTATACCTTACTGTTACGGCACTTGTTGCAGTCATCTCGCCTCAACCTTCCACCTCTAAAACCATATCATTCTCTCAGACCTAAACCACCTTGGTTCGATGACACTCGTATTTGTGCGTATCATCGCACACCTCGACACGACACAGAACATTGTTGTGCCCTCAAGGTCGCCATTCGCCAATGTCTGGGGAATGACACCTCTCTTCTTGACCACGTTATCAAGCCTTCAACACCACCCCTCTCATCAACTCTCAGATCAAGACCCTCTTGGTTCGACAACTCTAAATACTGTCACTATCATCATACTCTGGGACATGACACTGAGCATTGTTGCGCTCTTAAAGCTATCATTCGTCACCAACGGAGAAAGGATTCCCTTCTCATCAAGGATCCTCTAGACCATCCCTCCCACAAATCATCAACACCAACTCATACCTCTCCAACCTCATCACCTAAATCGGGATCTCCACGCCAGGTTCTGGTTCCTTTATCACCTTTAACCCCCTTATTCGAACATCAACACAGTCCATCTGACCACTAAACCTCAACCGACCTTAACCAATCCGTCAAACATTCTCCCTAACCGCTGGGGGAATTCAACTTTCATCCAAACATCGACCAATTTTTTAACACAACCTCAACCACATATCAATCACTCTTTCAACTTAGCCTCAACCAGACTAGCAACCAAACATTTAACCCGACCTCAACCAAACATTCGACCCAACCAATCAACCCTTGACCAACCATTTACCAACTATCAAATGACCAAATCTCAACCAAACATTGACCAACCTTTTTATCCACATATTCAACCAGTCTCGATCAATCAACGACCATATCAGTCAACTTCACATCCATCCACTCATCAATCAACACGTGACCAATATGGAGCGAAGTAAACGAGGCAAGTTTGCTCCTAATTGGCTCGGACCTTTTATTATCACGCACAAGTATGGATCAGGGACTTATCATCTGTCTTCTCTTGATGGACGCCCAGAACCTAAGCCTCTTAATGCGTTGCATCTGTGACCGTTCTATTGCTAGTCGAGTACTCGTCCACTTGACACTTAACTTGAGCTCGTCCCTTGAGCAATCCCCATCCTCTTAATCCTACCTCCTTTCAACCCTATTCCTCTTAACAATTCCTATAACCCTTTTATGCGGTATGGATGCTTTGTCCTCATAAAAGGGAGTCCTTGACCTTCTATAATCTTGTCCATGACTCACATTTCTGTCAAAATATATCCATGGTCACTATATCTATATCAAAATCAAAAAGCAGACTGCTCCCTCGAAGGACAGCTGTACTATCATTGCTGTAATAAATAGACTGCTCCCTCAAAGGACAGCTATTCAAAAGCCCTTTTATTAAACAAAAATCTAGACCACTCCCTCGAAGGATGGCTATGACTAATCTGGCAATAAATAGCATTATTTTAGAAGCTTTCCGCATTGATCAGCTTCACAACCTGACCACCAAACAAATGACATCTCTATGCAGGCTTCTCGCATTGATCAGTCTGTGCAAAAAAAAAAAAAAAAAAATGAATAAGTCATGGACTTCGCTTGTAGTTGTCTCAGGGTCTCCTATAAAAAGGGGTATCATTATCTTTTCTCTTAAAACGGGTTACCCTTCTTCCTCCTCCTATCACCTGCTCAAGGGACTTCGAGCTCACTTTAATGTCGAAGTGATTCGATTACCGCTCTAACATAACCACGGTCAACGACGTCACGCATGAATGGGGCTCTTGGTTCTCATAACCCCTATTTATGCTATCTTTTTGGTCCTTGTCAATAAAAGAGCAATATGCTTTTCACTTCTTCTACACTTTGGTCACATTCACCTTCATCACTTGTCAATCGACTCAACTCAACTCTCTTTTCAAACCATCAACCTGACCTAGCCTATTCACCCTAGTTTCTATGGACACCAATACACATGAAAACTATCGACCCGCCACAATTTATGTTCAGCATAAACCAATACTTGCTGAAGCATAAATAAACCTCAATTCATTTTTAGCATACATCCATCATGAATATGGAATATTGCTAGGGATGAAAAACCCCTCAACCAATGTTGCAGAATACACCATTTGGAAAAGGCTGCAACATCTTTTTTTTTTCCTCATCATTTCATCATAACCATGACCAATTTATCAACTATTTTAACCACCTGTCTACCACTCGGATGCTTTGTCTGAACTACATTGGTCTGAGGCCCTATCACCAGGGCTATGTAGGCAGCACTCAATTGACATGGGGTTTTCTGAGGTTAGCTCGACCATTCTCGTTTGCTCATCTCTCTGATGGACAAACCTTCTTTCCTTCTTTTAACCATAATCTTGTCCTTGACCATGACCCATTTTATCCCTTTGACCCTCCCTCCCTTCTAGGGAGAACTACATTGGCCTGAGGCCCTATCACCAGGGCTATGTAGGTAGCACTCAGTTGACATGGGGTCTTCTGGGGTTAGCTCAGCCACATCCTTTCGTCCATTCCTCCCCTCGACCACCAACCATTGGAGATCATGCCTATCTCCGCTGACCTTGACTACCTCCAAGACATTGTTGCCTTGGTTGTTTTTGCATGTATGCTACTTCATGACTGGTTAGTAGAATTGTGCGCAGACCTTTTTGAACCCTCACAAGTATAGGATCACAAGCCGGTTGATCCGCACTACTTGTGGCTTTTTCGTGTTTTTAGGAGCACTTCCTGATCCCAGGATACCTAGAACGCGATGACCCATTTAGAGCTTCAGCTTCGATTGAGTGACCCGATCAGCAGATGACTAAATGCTGGGGCCCAGTTACTTCGATTTTGGCACTTCTTGACCCTTGACCTGCGACACTTTGGCCTGACCATCTCGTGTAGTGGTATGTGTGCAATCATGACTTTTGCAACATTCACCCTCACCCCTTTTTCATCCACTCTTTGTCAAATCAGCACCTGATTCTTAGTTCCCTTCCCTCGACTCCTGCTTTGAGGGGGAATACCTCATCCATAATCAGGGAAACCTATTTGCTTCCTATTTTTGTCTTGCAGTTCATTCGAACAACTAATAAGACGAAATCAACCTTATCCCTCACCTGGGGCAATCACTCCTACTTTTGTCTTGCAGTTCATCAGAATAACCAACAAGACAAAAAGGGGCAAATGTAGACACCAAAATCATGTCAACTCCCCTGGTCACTCCCCGTCTTATTCTTCTTCGCCTATTTAACCCTTGTCGATCACTTGTTTCACCAACCTTGACCCTGGCAACATGTAACAATGAGCACAGAGCTAAAGCTAGACTCTATCCCCATTGTGCATCTGTCGACGATGGTCTTTACCCGACCGATGTCGGCGACATCGGTCACTTATCGGCCGACGTCGGCAATCCTGCCGATGTCGGTCACCTTGCCGTTATCCGTTATCAGTTATCATTCGGTTTCCCAAAATGGTTGACGAACCGTTTCTGGAACCGTCCCCCACCTTCATCAACCTCCGCCAACCATTCAAGATGAGACCCCAAACGTTATTCAAAATGCTGATCAATCGAACCCTGAGCAATCATCAACCTACAAACTCTGACATCAACACTTTCAGCATCAACCAACCTGCACTCAATCTGGCACTACACAGACAACCGCAACTATGGCTTTTATCGCGTCTTTTGGTAGGTAAGTATTTATTCTATTTATTTTATTTCTTCCTTAGTTATTATTTATCAGTTCTGTTATCTCGATTCCTCAGACCCAGCATCCCTCATTTACATCCCTGCCCCTGTCCCGACTCTCTCAGACCTTGCCCAGACCCTGTCCCGACTCTCCCAGACCCTGTCCCGAACCTGTTCAGACTTTTCCAGAATCTGCCCCTACTGACGCCGGTCACTACCCCGACCGACGATGGCACCTTAACCGACGTCGGCACCTTACCAGACCGACACCGGCACCACAGAGACCGACACCGGCGACTGTGCAGAATAGTGCCGCTTATCAGGTACGCATTTTATTTTCTATCATTTATTTCTGTCATTTCATCTTTTATTATCTACTTTCGTCCAATATTACGCTTTTTATCAGTGGGTTGATATCCTTCTAGGGAGTCTTCGTACTTCTGGGATCGGGCATTCGCCTGACAACCCACCATATCTTTGACTAACATCTTTTCGTGTTTTATTCTCTTTTTTGCAGGTGTCATTCCTCCACAGCCAAAGAGGAGAATCTTCCAACGTCTGATTTCGGTGCGCTCAACTTTATCAGGTACTTCTAGCCTTAACCTTTTATTTCAGTTTCTTATTTCTTCTTTGAATGTAGAAAGCAATTTTGCATAGAAACAACATGGAAGGTCACAGGTTGATTTTGTCTCTGAATGATTGTGTGAAACTGGTTAGCACGCTAATGGTTGGATTGTTCTATGAACAGTGTCTTGATTCACATGATGAGGTTGAGTACATGTGTACTAAACCTAAGATTTCCCAAGTAGTGGGAGTTGTCAGTAAGTTTGGAGCCAATCTAGGAAAGAAGCACTAGAGGGTAGTTTAGTGGATTCTCAGGTATCTAAGAGGGACCATCAGTAGGTGCACATGCTTGCAGGGTCAAGTTCTTTTCTACATGGGTTTGTAGATGCAGATGTGGTAGGTGATTTTGATGATAGGAGGTGCACCATAGGGTTTGTGGTGGTTGGTCTTTAAGAGTTATCTTGAAGAGGGATACAAATCCAAGGAACAAACTAGATGATGTACAGGTATAGGTATAGGTGCAGCTATTTATCTCTAATTGGGAGATTGTTAGGACATGGAGCTAAAAGCTTCACTATATGCAGACATGGATGTTGCTGAGTTCTAGGGACACCAGTGTCGATCAGGCCAACCGACGTTAGTCAGGGGTGAACAAAAGGGTAGCTGACATCGACAGGAGTTGGCCAACATCGATCACCTCCATTCAGATAGGGACTGACGTCGTCACCTATGCGGTTCCAGAACTACTCGTTGCACAAATAGTTAGTTTGTTGAACCGGTTGTTTGCATGTAAAGACTATTTGAGTCTTGTGTTGCATGTCTAATTATTGTAAATTATAAGTCTAAGTTATTGTTTAGTATGGGATCTATTTATAGATCCATTGGCATATATTGTAAAGTGTGCTAGTGAAGAGAGCAAGGTGTGTTCCTCCTAGTTCCACAAAAGAGCAAGAGGAAGGCAAGGTAGATCCTTCCAATTGTAAGAATAGGTTGATCTGTAGGTGGCAGCAAGATCAGGAGGAAGTTCTACATGGTAAGTAATATCATTTGAGTTGTAGGTTGTTGCAAGTTCATGGGAGATCTACTTAAAGTACTTTGAGTACTTGTGTACTGGCAGGGTTATTATTGACTGGTTGGAGGTGAACACCAACTCTGTGTTTGAGTTGTGTGTTGGGACTATTTTTGGTAGGAGAGTGAACTCTTGAGGGAAAGAGATCTATACATCTGAGAGGTGTGGAAGATTGTGGCATCTTCATTGTATTTCCTTTTGGAATGAGTATTAATACAAGATTGTGTATTGTCTCTCATATTCTGTGTCATTTGTGAATTTTAGTTACTTGTTAATTATGGTATAATTCTGTGATTAGTTGCTTATACAAGGTAATCATATGTACTCTTATTAAGGAGTTGTATCTTGACAATAAGGTGATATGCAAGAGTTAGGGGGAGCTAACTCATGTAGTTTCAATTACTTGAGGAGCTTTGCATGATGTAAAGGGAAGCATATATGAGATGCTTCAATCATATTAAATATGTGGTGATATATGATACAAATGTGATTTCAAGAAATTTTGTATGATAACTTGATCAAACCTAGTCATATTTGTGTGTTCTTTCTTCATTGATTGTAGTAAGTATTGGACTTGGTTTAAAAGGAAGGTGTTAAGGAAAGAAGAGGTAGGCTCAAGGTAAGGTGAGTTTTTATCATCTTTATATGTTTTCATCTCTTTTTGGTATTATTTTTAGGTTCTCAGGATCAATTGGTGCCCACTTTGTCAATACATCAAAGGGGGAGAAAGTTTTTATTTTGAGAGTGATTGAAATGAGAGAAGGAAAGTTTGTTATTTATTGATGGGTGTTTACATCAATGACAAAGGGGGTGATTATTGGAGATTTTTAAATCATGTCATAGTGATGTCATGGAGGTATCTTGGTGAGTGTATGAAGTGCCTTGATAGTCTAAGTGACAATGACAAAGTGTGCTTTTGTCATAGTGTGTTTGAAGTTGGTTTGGTTGATCTTCTATTTTGGTATGGTTAGATATGTTCATGAATTATTATGGAGTATTGAGAATGTTAAAAAGGTCCCTAATATGTTTTATAATCTGAGTGCTTGTGTGTTGAGTGGATTTCATCTAGTTAATCATTGTTATCATGTAGACATTTCATGTCTAGTGGTTGAAAATTTGAGTAGGTAGTTTGATGATGTCACCATTACCATGTGTGGATGAGTCAGGGGGTGTTGGTCATATGGTTATGATCAAATTGGTCCCTAGTTTATTTTATATAAACTTTAGATCATGCACCAAATCATGTCAAAATATATGAAAGTATAAATTTGGGTTCTTGGGCATTTTGATAGTGTTTTCCCATACTTACCCAAATTTGCAATGAGTTAAGAAGAGATGAGTAAACATATTTATGAATTTATATCTCACACATGTGGATAATTCAAAACAAGATAAGCATATGGGTTTGTTCATTTGTTTCTTAGTTGATTTGAGTTATTTTTTAGGTCAAGCATCGAAGCATGAAAAAAGATATGCATGTTTAAAGTTGTCCTTCCAAACAAGTTTTTGAGATGGTTGGCCCTATGGTATAAAAATATGAGTTATCATTTTAATGTCACTATATCTCATATGTGTGAGGGTTCCAATATTAGTTTGATACAAGATTGTTTTCTCCTGTGTCAGGATATCATATGGTCCAAGGACCATATATTTTGATCAATGATGAATTTGTTCATGGTGTAAAAATAAAAGTGGTAGAGGAGTCTAAGGCACATCTAAAAATATTAATTTGAAGGTAAATTTTATATTAGTTAAATATATTTAGGTTCAAAGTTGGTTATGTGTTCATCCATGTTCTGCAAGTAACCCAAGAAGGGTATTTGAGTTTGTTCTAATGTTGTTTCAATATCTCATGATTAATTGTCTATTTGGGAGTGTTTTAGACTCAATGAAGATTATCTATGCACAATATGAAATTTTGACTAATCGTATGTAGTATGAAAAAAAATATAAGGTGACTATGTGTTCACTCATAATGACTATGTGTATAGAGAGTTATTTGAGCAAATTATGCTTAAGCAATAGGGTACTGTGATGGTTGATAGCACTTAAGGAGGACCTATAAATCATGTATAATGGGTCCTTGCATTTTTAAAGTGTCCTTGTGTTCTTATTTTTCTCAAAGAAGTGTAAAAGAATTGAATAGGTCATCATAGGAACTAAAGGTGACTTAGGCTTATTTGAAAGAGAGTTATGCTTAAGTGTGACCCATGTTGTATGCCTTAAGGGTGAAGGAATATATTGTGCATAACAAGGAAATATTGTGTACTTGATAACCCATTATTTCTCCATATATAGTGAAACCAAATATGATGGTTTATATACTTGTGAGAGGCTTTTGTGATCATAGATAGCCTTGGTGAGAAGTAAAGAAGAGAGGGTATATTCCCAGTGCATGGCTTAATGAGTAGAGTAGTTTGAGGACTATATGTATGACTTGTGGGTCATGTTTATAATTATAGATAGTTATATTATAGATTAACTATGACTTAAAAGGTATAGGTTAATCTAAAAGGATGTTTTAGATGTTTTATGGATGAGTGAAGGATAGATGATGTTTGTGTGAGCTTGGTGGCTAAGCTGAGAGGTAGATTAGAGTATGGTCTATGTGGATGACCCCATGGTCATGTTTCTATTACTGTAATATATTTGTTTCAAGTTTTGTGGTTGTATATGAACTAAGGAGGAGCTAAGGAGTGGAATGATCCAAAAGGTGGTTTTGGATGCATTATAAGTGTGTGGAGAAGGTTGTGTTATCAAAGAACCATCATTAGGTGTTGAAGACATTAGTTTAAATGTGGAGGCATTCATTTCAAATGAATCTTGAGAGGAATTTATTTTCCTTAGGTTCAATTGCTCCTTGGGAAATAGGTGTTTCAATAAATTCCATTGGTTAGGAGGACTTGATCAAGGTTTTGAGTGGTCAAGAAGATTTGATCATCTTAGGGGCTATTGATCCTTGTGAAAATTTTGTTTCAATAAATTTTGATCTAAAGGACTTAAATAGTATTTGGTTTGTAATACATTATAGGATAAGTAATCCAAGTGTTTTTAGGATTGACATTGGGTTTTATTTGTGAAGAGGGTTTCTCACATAGATGATGTGTTGATGTGTTTTATGCTCTTATTCATGATTTAGATGAATGTGATTTCATGTTTATATTGCTAGATCAGGTTTATGTATGATGTAATGGTTTTAAAATTGAATGTGTATTATTGTATATTGATTCACCCCCCCATCTGAATGATTATACCTCTAAAAATTCCATGTCCATATAGAGGAGGAATATTAAAATCCATAAAAACATTTAAAATCCAAATCATTTAACAAAAGTCAATGATTTAAAAGGCAACATTCAAAATTCTCAAAAGTCTAATCACGCTAAAATACATGATTCTAATCACATCTCATTTTTATAATTGAAGCTCAAACTCCACTATTGGCCTCACAATAGATCCAAGGTCCATTAGGGTGTGGTAGGCTATTATATTAGAAAAGTAAAATAAAAGAAATCTTTTAGTGTTACCTACTTTCTCAAACAAGTACCCAATCTTTATAGTAGATCAATGACTTTGTAAGGGTTCCTAAAGAATGAGGATCACATTATGGGAAGGTAGGTCTATTTTAATTTTATTGTTTGAAATTACCTACATGAGTTGATCTTAGTAGCACACTTATTTTCCTACATAGCTTTATGTCTATAGTGAATGGGTATCCTCTATATATTGATGGTAATTAGTCAATTAGTGTCTTCTCATGTCCTTATTATGCCTCATGTATCTTAAGATCTTCTCATAGGATTCCTAAGTTATGTTTTTTACATGCCCTTTTTCATTCCCTACAATCCTAATATTTCCCCTTGAGAAATTTTGTTTTGTTTATTGATCACTGCCCTAAGGATTCCATTTGTGAGTTGCATTATAAGACCATGGATATGACCTAACCTTCCTCACAAATTACTAAAATTTTCTCACTACCATTCCAAACATTCCCTTTTACTATATTTTCACATTATTTCCACCTCATAGGTGCTCCATTTGTGAGTTACAGTGTAAGACCATGGATAGGACCTTGCCTTCCTCACAAAATTTTCCAATATCCAAGTCACAACAAAATTACATGTGTCAAATATGAGATAAGATGTGATTGAGTATGAGTTACACATCATTGGCATGTTTTCCATCTTGATTTAGTATGTTTTATGCTTCATTAATATTTCACTTTTATATTCTTACTTTCTGATTGTATGTAATAATCCAACCATTTTTCATAATTTTTTCATAATTCCCAACTTGAATTAGTGTGATTAATTTAAAACCATTTTTACCAATTGTATTTCTATTTTATACTTCCCAACATGATTTAGTTTGATTAATTGACTTAATTGATTTGTTTTTATACCATTGTTCTTTTACATGATTTCCATTTTATTATATTATTTTCATACTTTAGAACTTAATTTAGTATGATTTTACTATTTTTAATTTGGTGCCACTCTTTCTCATGGTTTAAAAATAAATTTTTATCCTCTCATTTACCACTCTTTGGTTCTTATACTTAGTCATTTTTTGCTATTACATATTTCCCAATGTGACATAGTGTGTATTACATTTATTTTTGATTAATTATACTTTTTTCAAGTCCTTTTCTCATATTTATTTTTAACCATCCATGTGTACTAGATAATGCTAAAGAAGAAAACACAACACATATATTTCCTATAAACATATAGAATAAAAGAAAAAAACATGTGCTAGAAATAAATATATCCATGAATTCACAACCTCAATACAAAAATGTAAGATCAACATCCTACTATCAAAATAAGATATCTATATATATCATGTGTTTTTGATACAAAATATAAAAATACACCACTCTAGCTCTAAGGCTAGGATATATCATGTCCATCTCATGGCCTAGCTACACTATCCATCAATGTCTTAAACAATCCCCTCTTAATAATATGTTGTAAAGAGGATGTATAAAATCTCAAGCTTATTACATATCCCTATAGGTTGGCCACCTAGGCCTATACCTATCTTAGCTAAATAGTGGTAGCCAAATGTAGGTCTCTCTCTTGATCCAAGGCCTATCATGTCGGTGCCTCTCCCACTCCCACCCCTTCTAGTGGTTTTAGCCCATTGCTATAAGATTGTATTTACCTTACAACCTCTCTTGATTTTATAAACCATCTCACCTGAGATGGGGTATATGGTATCATAGGAACATCTAATGTGGTAGGGTCATATAAAATTAGCACCTTATCCATATTATCATGGAGTGATCCCCTCACTAGGGATCCCCATATGGTCTCCTCCTCATTCAAAAGATCTATAAAATTTAAACTAGATAGATATTATAGCATAAATATATCTAAAAATCTATATATTTATTAATCAATCCTATACAAATAATTTTTTATATTTTTAAAGCTTAAAAAAAATACAACATTTATCACCTGTCTAGGTATCACCAAGCACCATCTCCCTATATACTCAACCACTAAATATGGTCTCTCCATTAGCTCTTCCTTTGAGTACCTCATATGTGGGATGTCTCCCAATCAAAATAAACCCTAGCATCACCACCCATGCTTGTCTCAAGCATCACCTCACTGGTGCCTCTATAAACTAACTATGCCCTTGTTTGACTGATGGGTCATCCTAGATGACTACCCTTTATGTTCTCTCTCATCATTAGCATCTCAATTGGTGGTGAAGCCAAAGTGGATACTACTCTTCCTATTTTAGTGTTGTTTAAGGTACATACAAAACTCTTACATCCCATCCATCGCCTCTCTATCTTCCAACCATCATGCTCAACCTATCGATGGTTTCTCACACCATGGTCTGATCTCCAATATTATGACTGGTGGTCCTCCTCCTCTCCCCCTAGATCTCTCACATTTTTAGACCAAAATGTTGGAAATGCTATAGGAGTCATCTAGTGAAGGAGTCCAATGTATCTTGATAAGTATGCCACTATTTGTGGTTCTACCCACCAAGTGTAGTGGCCCATGATCTATTCTCATGCTAAATCTAGTGCCATTATCCTCTAACTAGGCCAAACTATCACAATGTGTACATAAGGCTATCACACGATCTCTCCTCATGTGATAATCTATAACACTATAATATGGGGCATGACTTATACCACTTGATCCAATCTCTATCTCAATACCTAAGGTAATCAATCATTTACCACATGGTGTAATCCATCTAGTTAGTGCATTGATAACCTCTCATATATTTAGGCACTTATTATTACCACTAGTCCTATGGTCTTATTCCCTTTAGGTAACCACCCATATATATCATGCATGAGCTTATCCTAGATAATAGAACCCAAGTCATAGATTTCACACTACTCAAATATTGACTGGCATAAGGCTATCATATATAATAGTACATTGCCATCTAACTTGTGACATAACACTTGTACTATCATATCATTTTAGATATCTAGAATCTAGGCTATATAGACATAAAATAAACTCACCCTCAGACCTAGGTAAATTATATCCAAACAAGTTACCCATTGGGCTAATGCTTGTGTTTCCTTTGGATCATTCAATATCCCCATGATCACTGATGTCCATCTTAGAATAAGTCTAAGTAATACATGGACATCCTCCAATTTTATACCAACCTTTATGGTATACACATCCACCACCCACCTAAAATTATTGGTCAAGTGCTCCTAGGCTCTTAGGAACATGATCACTATATCAACACTCAGTGGAACTCATCATATCTCCATCATGCCTCTAAATCCTATTATGACCAATCTAACATGGTTTCCTTTATCAGGTGATCCAATGGATCTGGTAGACAATATGCATCTACCAATCACCAAAATCTCCAACATCCCTATAATCATAAAACAACAAAAGATGTATTATACCTCCATATAAATTATAATCAAAATACATTATTTTCAATTTTAACAAAAAAAAAAGCTAATTTTCCTTAATTTACTCATTTTCTACCAATTTGACCTATTTTTAGCCTAATTGGCCATTTCACTACTTAATTGGTCACCTTGGGCCTTAAAAGTAATATATTAGCCAACTTCCTACATTTTAGTACTATACCAACAACATAGTAACATATTATGTTGACCCAAAAATACTAAGTCAACCATTTGGAATTAATAAACAAAGTTGACCCTTTCATTTCCTCCCTTATACTAAGTCGGTAATTTGGTTTAATTAAATCAGATAAGGGGTACTAAGACATCAATCTTCTTCAACCAACTAAGTTGACCCATAACTATGAGGTTAACACTATGAAAACCTTATTTTCAACCTACTAGGTCAACTGAGTTGACCAAGTTTTAAAAAAAAAATAAGCCTTTGACCTTTTATAGTAACTACCTTCAACACTTATTACTCTGATTCTTTTCAACCTAGTTCCCTATTTGACCTCTAGTTTCCTTAGCAACTTCCTAGGGTTTATTCTAGTTTGTAGAATTGGTTTAATTTAAAAATTTATATAAAACAATTAATTTCAATTAAAATACTGAAAACAAATTTTAAATTCTTAGTTGCCTACCTATGTTGCACCCATTGTAGCTACTAGGTATCGTTCTCATCTCAACTATCATCTCCTTACCATCTTGGCTCTTTTGGGTTTTGCTAGATCTCTTAGAACTCTATTTTTATCTCATAATAGTCAAATAATGGAAAATGAAATTCTTTTCACCCTATTTAAAGTCACTATGGACAATTATTTACCTTTCAAATATTTACCATCATATTCCTTATTTTGATCGTATCTTTGCTTTTACTGACTCATTTTTCAAACCATAAAATTTTTTGGAATCATGACATAATAGAGAATATTTTTCATTACTATATGCCTATATTATAAAGATATCAATTTTTTTTTAATCTTTTTGCACTAATCTCTATAGGTTAGCCTAATGATCCTCACATTGGATGCCTTCACAACTCTCACAAGCTCCTTTATTATCTATAAAACTAAGATAATTAAAGGTATGTGTTATTCAATTTTTTATTTTTATTTATCTTATTTTCTCCTTATTTCATTTTAATTAGCATCAATTTTATGTGTCATCCTGTATTATTCTTGAAGCACCATCCCATGTTACACTTACATGACACGTGATGAGCTTCGAGTGGGGCATATGTATACACATAATATTTTCATACATTTATCAATTACTAATGCTCTCTAGCTTTAAAAACCCATCAATCCTCAATCTCTCTAAGTGCACACCTTAATGGGTGCACTAGTAAAGGGGTGGATATACCATCGGTGCTTTGCAATATTGTTATCCCTTTTTCCACTTGTTATTTACATACTTGACTCTTACAAACCATTACCCTAAGCTTGTTCTTCTCTCTTGTATACTCCTCCAATCATTTTCCACTTTTAATACCCTATTTCCTAACCTAAAATCCTTTTTTTAATTTACATGATTAGGTCAACTGGGTCAACCTTGTACTCTTATTACTAAAACTCATTTAGGCTCTAAGTTGGCTCTTAGCTGACCTATCCTATAACCTAGTGAGCTTTTGTCAATAATGATATTAGGTTGACTGTGTCAAACCTATTGTACAAAACTTTTAGAATGTATTAGGGTTAAATCGACATTTATATACAAGATCATTTTGACATTATTTAGATAAGAAAATAAGTAAGAGGTATTGTGCATCTGATTATCTATCATTCTACTTAAGGAGAAAGATTAGGGTTCCATACTTTCTCTCGAGATACTAATCTTATCTCATGGATAATTATTTTGGATGAATTAATAGGTTGTGTATCCTAGATTTTAATTATCCTTATCATCCTTACATACTACAACAACCTCTTGTGAAGCACCTTGGTCAAGGGAGAGATTGAGGCTTAGTAGGTTCATATTCAAAGGTAAGTATTCCTAATTTTGTTCCTCCTTTGTAAGAGTAGATATATATGAATTTATAATTATCTTCCATTCATTAGTATTATATATACATTAGTATGAGTATTTTTATCATAATAATTTGACAAATAGAGAGGAGGTTAGATCAAGTGTTAGTTTCACAAAACAATGAAATCAACACACTAACATGTTAACATCTCTAGACCTAGATCTTTGGGGGAGCAATGTGAATAAAATGCACATGAAATAAAAACTAAAATGAAAATAATGATTAATTACTTATCTTGATTTAGATCTCTAAGTGATTTATTTATGGCTTGTATTCAACAATTATTTGGCAATGGAGTTTTGTTATATTCTTCTCTCATTGGCACTATGGTTGGTTTATGGCTTGATGGATTGACTTATGATTATATAATTATAAAATTATTGGTTTCAATCTTGCTATAAAACCTAAATTATAACTTTATTCTATCCAAGCTCTGATAAATTCAATAGGCAATGGCCTGTAATTATAGGTTTAGAAAAAACCTCAACCTAAGGTGAATTAAAGTGTAGTTTAAATATGGAATGGGTTTAAACCTAACCTAAGTGAGTTAAAACCCCCAATAGAGTTAAAAGGTGTCAAAACCTCATTATTTGAAATTAATAGGCATGGGTGAGATATTTTGAGATATTTGAAAAGGCTTGACAGCTCATAAAATGTAAATTTGAAAAAACTAAGATATTATTGATTATTGATTTTCTTTTTTTAGAATTTTATTAATTATTCATAGATAATTGAACTAAGAATTTAATTATATTTAGAATTTTATATAATTTTTTTAGGATTTTTATTATTTTCAATATTTTATTTTATTTCATGTGTGCACTTGCCCCATTTAATAGGTCTATATGCCAAATTGCATGCTATGATGCCATAGGTTGATTAAAGATGAATCAGTGAGAAGATTTTTTATTTTTTTTTATAAGATACCCCAATTACGAATGTCTCAATGTGATTATTTATGAATGATGCATAATCAAATTTAGGATGTCTAGTGATTCTTAGGCTTAATTTGCAATGGTTGGTAAGAATTGGTCTAAAATCTAGTATGAAGCCATTGGTGGCCAATTTTATGTGTCTATAGTTTGCCCCTATTTGGGAAGATGTTTCAAGATGTAATCATAATAATTTCTTCTCAGATAATGATAAATACTTATATGCCTAAAATGAGATAATTGTTGAATAAAAATCTCCAAATAATGTTTGGGAATCCTATAATTATGTTCCCTTGAGGAGTGGCCATCACATATGTTTGATGGATGGTCCCTCAAACAAAATCAAGAATAAAAATGAAATTATCCCATGAGTGAGATCAATCCAAATGAGAAAATTCTTAAATGCATTGATTTAAAAGTATTTATTTACCAAAAGGTGGTTATTATTAGTAACAAAGGTTGAAACACTAATTTTTCCATAGGTGGTTATAATAAGTGAAAATGGCATATTCCCCAATTAGGACTAATGAGTTGAAATAATGATTTTCCCATTTGTGTTTATAATCATTAAGATGACCTAGATTGAAAAATGATGTTTGATTTTTCCCTAGTAGGGTAGATTGGAAAGCATAACTCAAGGATATAACCTATTTCATAGATTAAAATGAGTAGGTGCAAACATAGATGTGATAGTCTAATCACTAGATAAGCCACAAAAAATAGGCATATAAGGATGTGCAAAGTGATGAAAGAGATGAATATAAGAATAATAATTAATCAATGTGAACTATTTAGTCATACCAACCAATGTAGAGATGCACATCCTTATGAGCATTGATACAACTAAAATGGTCAATGAGTTGATTTGATCAAAGAGGCTGGGAGGATTTGCCAAGGGTACCAAGTAGAAACTTATATGGCTCCATTGCTTGTAAGACTTCACAAGATGATTTTTTCTATAGCATGTGATGGTATACCTCATGATAGAACACCATGAGAACTTTTATAAAATATACATAAGGACTAACTCTTAATTTAATAAACAATTAAAAATAGTTAACCAATGATAAAAAACATGATGATAATATTGACATATAAATATAGATAGACTCGAGAATAATAAACAAGGAATAACCCAATGAACACATATAGACTTAGTCAAGGTAAGTACTAAAAGAAAACAAACAAATAACTAAGAAAATAAACACACAAAAATCTTGAAATTAAAAGAAAAATAAATCATCCTAACAAAGAATCTTTCCTAGTAGGGTAGATTGAGGATGACTAACTAGGCTTAGATAAGACAATTTTTTTTGGATTTTGAATTTTTTTAATGTTTTTGGAAGTTTTGGGGTATCTTAACTCATTAGAGATTGACAAGATACCACTCATAAATGGTGAGAGAATTGGTTGAGGTTGCTCATAAAATGGTGAGAACATTGGCTTAGGTTAGTCATAAAATGGTGAATCATATGGAAAAGGGGGATTAAGCTAATCTTAATGAGAATCAATCATGGTCTACATAGTCCCATTAGGACCTCAAGTTATATTAGTTTTGCTAATAAAAAGGTGATGAGAGTTGACTAGGTCACAACAAGTTATAAAATTGAGGTAAATGGCTAGACATTAAAATAGTAATCGTAAGGTGATGTGGTAATGTATGATAAAATGTGTTATTTCTAATTTGCGCATAGGTAGTTATAATTAGGAAATAATGTCATAGGTATATGATACTAATTTACCTATAGGTGGTTATAATTAGTAACACAAGGTAGACTAATAATTTTCCTAGAGGTAGTTATAATAAATAGCACCAGTTAAACATGAATGAAAGATAACTTACTAGATTGGCTATCACACTACTTTCATAGATTGTCATTTAAACACACAATTATAAAATTGGTAAAACTAGACTAGAATCCCCTCATGGAAGGTGTAATAAGAACAAAAAGAACCAATATCAAAAAGGGTTGAATATAACAGCTAAAAAAAGGTTTTGGTCTAATAGGGATGGCATGGTAGGATGCCACATAGTATGGCATTGTTTAGGTTAATTATGTTAATTGGATTGGGTGTAGTGGTAAGAGGGTTACCACCAAGTGGTAAGGAGATAAAAATGGTAGGGTATGAAATAATGATAGAAGGAATGGAAAAATGAAAAGGTAAAATAAATGGAAAATGGAAAATGTTTCTAGCGAAGGTATGATTTTTGGTCTTATGATTTTTGCCAAGGAAATGTTTCTATTATTCTTGTTGATGTGGAGATGCATGTAATGATCAAAAAATGATACAAATAGAATAGTCAATCATGTAAATTACTATACCAAACCTCTTATAAATAGATTCTTTGTTAAGAACTGGCTACAGATTTAGGTGCAAAAATGTTGTTGTGTTCTTCTTTGGTCATTGATTCTATTTCCTTCAAACATCAAGACAAGGTATCTTTGTAGCCTCTAAAAATGAAAGTATAGCCAAAAATTGTAAATATAGATAAATATTAGATGGTAGGTTATATTTTGAAATGTATAGGTGGATTATAATGGAATGTATTATGGTTTTGAAATAAATGAATATTAGGGTTTTTGGGAACACACAATATTGTTGATTCTAGATTTGACATAAATTTGGATGTGGTAAAGCTGAAGAATTATGAATAATCTCTTGATAAGAACACCAAATTTTTATATTATTTAGGCCTAAGAGTAGCTTCCATCTGATTATGTTGTATATTAGAAGCTATTTTGATTTGATCTTTAATAATGCCTTCATCAAGCATTGAAAAAAATTTGTGCTCAGCTATTATCACATTGATGAGGTTTTCACCAATGAATTTATATTTATTTTCCCATAGTGCCTTCAAGAAGATTTCACTAAGGAACATTGAATTTTGAATTTGATTATCTTCTAGCACCTCTAAAAATGTTTCACTAGAAGATGATGAGTTTGAAATTTCATTTCCCCTTACCACCTCTGAAAAGGTTTCACTAGGAGATTGTTCTTCTGCATGAATGTGGTCTTGGCCCCCTTGATATTATACAAATGATATGTTTCCATGAATATAATTCAATAAGGTGTGATTATATCAGTCCCAATAAACATTTGTGGGAGGTAGACGGTCAATAAAATGGCTAGGTTGGTTGGTGATAATGGCAAGTGGAATTGTAATGGAATGGAAAGATGTCACATAATCCTCAAAGAAGATACTAGGAGAACTTATATTGAAGCTGAAGTAATCATCCTAAAAAACCATATAAGGATCACAAATATATTCAAATGATATACAAGGCATGTGTAACCAATATTTTAACAACCATAAATGCATTCTAATTCTATGTCTAATTTTGACTCAAGGGACTCTAAATCCAATGTTGATACCAACATTGCTTCTACTTATGATGCTAAATTTGATGTTGTTTCAAGAATAAAACTTGACTTCAATGTTGATTATTTATTTGGGGTAGACACTACTATAATTATGTCTTCTTGAATGTTTTGTTTTATAGAATGGTGGGCTCCATAGAAACTAGTTTGTCTAGTGAGATTCCTCAATGCTAGAAAAAAGGTTAAGATACAACTCCATAAAGAATATCTTATCAGAGGGAGGATCTTTAAAAATAGGCATATGGTGAAGGTAATTATTTTTCCAAAGGTAGTTATAATCATGAAGAAGTAACTCAACAAAGATTGGCTTATCAGAGAGAGACTCCTCATTAACATGTATAGGAATGGTTGGTTTAATAAGAACATCATGGATTGGTTGGTTCTCTTGGCCTTTGTTTACAATTAGTTATAAACTACCAGTTTTGAACATAACTTGGTCTTTGAATGACTGGCTCAATTGGAAAGGTATTGATTGGATCAATTTTGGTTAGATATTTGGTAGGGGTTTTCTAAAGTGGGGAATGATTGGAAATGGATGAATAATGGATGGATGTTAGATAATTATAGGGAATCATGGAGCATGATTACTTGCATAATCCAAAGGATAAGGTCCTTGTATAGAAATGGTAGGGTATTATGGAGATTGACTTGTCACACAAGCTAAAGGATGAGGCCCTATAATGGTAATGGTAGGGTATTATGGATCTTAGTTACTAACACAATCCAAAGGATGGGGTACTATAATGTTAATGGTAGGGCATCATAGAGATTTATTGATCATACAATCTAAAAGATGAGGTCTTGGTATGGTAATGGTATTCCTTAGATATAGTGGAGCTTGGTGGGATCAGGTATTTCAAAGGAGGGTTAATGATATAGGTGGGGGATCAAGTGGTCATAAAAGGATTAGTATCATATGTCAACTAGCCTAAATAAGGTACTACCAAACACATCACTTGGCTTTATTCCCTAGATTAAGGATTGTGAGGAGGATATGGATCCATCTCAAAAACCACTTCTTCACCATAGGTTTCTTGATCAAAGTCAATATGTGTGTCCATTATATAATAACTTGGATTGTACATAACACCACCATAAGTGTAGATGGACATATCTGCATTAATAATGAAATCTCCATAAAATTCCTAAAGTTATACAAACTCTTAAAAACAATGTCCAAAGGATAAATGGTTTAAACTTGGTCTAACTTGGTCTATGGGAATGTATTTGTATCTCTAAAATGGTTTTTGATAAGACTTGGTATAAAATAGTTTAATGTTAAATGTCTCACACAAAAAAGTTCAAGTGGATGAATAAAAATTGGCATGCCAAAATCTAGGTCCAAAGTGTTCTAAATAGGTCTAATCTAGGAAAAATAAAAGTTGTTAGGTCTTTTGGCCAAATGCAGTGTCAAAATATAGGCTCAAACAAGGCATATTCTAAGACTTTTAGCCAAAAGTGGCATAAAAATCTAGACTTTAAATAAATGAGAGATTTTAATCTAATAAAATTGGAACACTTTAGCATGGACTAGGCATATAGACTTCAAACATGAACTTAGTTAGTTGGCATAAGGCATAATGCAAAAGGCTTATAGAGAGATAGGATTTTTTATCCAAAATAAAAGCACAAATAATGATGAAAATGAGGATCATTTAAAAATACAAGCTTTTACAAAATTGAATGACATAACAACACTCAAAAAATATCCAAGCAATAGTTTTCAAATTTAGGTAATGAATTAACCTCATTTGCATAGCCCAAAAGAGAAAGATCAATGTTTAAGCCTAAATTAAGCAAGGCATAAACACAAATCAAATAATGATTTAATTTTAACTTGGAAAGGTTAATTAAAAACTCAACTTAGGAAACTAGGCATCTTCAAATAAACAATAATCTAGATAAAATGGAATGACATAACAGCACAAGGCAAAGACCCATGTAATATTTTTCAAATTTGGGTAATGAATTAACCTGAGTTAGATAACCCAAAAGATAAATATCTATGTCTAAGCCCAATTTAGACAAGGCATAAATAGAAATCAATCAATGTTTGAAATCAAACTTGTCAAGGTTAATTAAATATTCAATTTAGGAAAACTAGGCTTTTTCAACAAACAAGCTAGACAAATTTTAATGGCATAACGATACTAGACAAAGATCTTGAAGACATGCATGGTTTCAAATGTAAAGCTTGGACACAAGACAAAATAAGTATATGAAATAATTTGAGCATTGTAATGATGTTATCTATATATAAAGGTATAAATAATGGTTTGTTTCAAAGATCCTAAGACACAAAAATTGAAATTATTTGGGTAGCATAACATTACCTATTTCAATCAAGTATCACATAGAAACAAGTTTAGCAAAAGTTTTTTAGGAAAATGTGTGTGATGAAATGGACAACATAATACCTCCAAAAACAAAGGAATGACATATAAACAGAACTTCTTTTAATGCAACAGAAATACACAAATGTATCTAGACACAAAATACTAAAAAATAAAAAGATGAAATGACATAACATCTAAATGTAATGTCCTATATCCTATAATTGACAAGGTTGGTCAAATGGAATTGATTAAAATTATAGTTTTCAAACATATAGATTGGTCCCAAGAATGGATAATGCTAGAGATACCTCATGTCAATTGATTTCATACTAGAACTTACTATGGAAGGGTCTAATCCTTTGCATAGTGATTCCATCTATTTATTATTTATTGTAATCCCCTGTTTAACCAAACTTAACTTGGGTTTTCATTATGAAAGGAGAGGTTATCCACTCAACCCCCTAGCTCTCAAAGTATACATTCCTTGATTTTTATACCCCACCATAGATCAGGATTGAAACACTACTAGGAGATGAAACCCAAGTTAATGTTTCCCTAAAGAACTCATGAAGTTATGAACTCCCCTTCACAAGACAAATTTCATGAAAGAAAAGACTAAGTGGAAAGACTTTACAGGTTTATTTTAGATTAGCCAAACCATGTAAGTTTTATGGAGAGCCTATATAACACTCTTTCCATGCCTTGGAATAGGCACTAATTACAAGTTAAAATGTCCTTTGTTCACCTAATTTGCCTTTAGGGGATGGGGGGAGAACATACATGCACTATTCATTTTAGACAAATAAATAAAAAGTAAAAAAAAAACTTTAAAGAAATAGAGATATAAGTAATTATTTATTTTAAGCACCAAATTAAGATGTTTGATAAAGTTATTGGGCCATTTCATATTTATTTTAAGCACTAAAATTAAACATATAAGATTTATAAATTTTATGTTTATTTAAAGCACTAAAATTAAATGTACAAGATTTAACAATTCTAGGTTCCTTTTGAGCACTAGATCAAGTTTTCAAGGCTTAGAAATTATTTTTAGCACCAAATGAAGTGTGAAAGATATATCTAAATTCATTTTAAACACCCAAAATTAAATTCTCATGAGTCTAAGCCTGAAAATTCATTCTTTACTCCCACCTTGGACTTGTAAGGGTTAGAGAGTTTCCTCCTACTTTGAAGCACTTTAAAAGATGAGCAAACGAGTTTTCAAAACATAGATCTTAGGTTTCCTATTTTAAAAACACAAATATTGATATTTATCACCTATGACTAATGCTAGTTATTAAGTAATAGATGTTAGTTATCATAGAACTAATTTCAATTGGTAATAACCAATATCAATCAATAAAGATTGAGATCACTTACTTGTGAACATGAAGGCAAAACCAACATGAGATCCAAAAAAAACATTACTTATCACTAAATATGATAAAAAATAATCAAAAACTATAATGTTGTGGTTATAAAAGGATTATAAAGGTCAATGAAACTAAGAAATGACCAGTAAGAATGCTAAAATGATTCAAATTGCAAGTTTTGTAAATCATGTATTTTCCTACACCTTGATCGATGATGTTCACCTAGAACTAAGTTAAATTAGGTATAAATAATAAAGGTTAGGCATAAATAATACCGGTTGTGCCTAACCAATGGTGGTCTCTATGTAGATACAAGTTACCATAAAAATAAAAAAATACTAGAAAAATGATGCTAAAACTCCAATTTTTGATGACATTCAATAATTCATTCTAAATTTTAGGAGTTGTATCTTGGCCTCCATGGTATGTGGATTGAATTTGGGTCCCACTAGGTGTGCTATTTGTGATCATATGAATTTTAAAATAGATATGAGGTTAGATTAAGTGTTAGTTTCAAAAAAAATCAAATCAACACACTAACTTACTAACATCTCTAAGACTAGATCTTAGGGGGAGCATAGTGAATGAAATATATATGAAAGCACAACTAAAATGCAATTAATGATAGATTACTTACCTTCCTTTATATCTCCAAGTTATTTTTTCATGGCTTACTTGGCTTGTACTCAAAGAGTCTTTAAAAATGGATTTTGGCTATCTCCTTCTCTCCTTGGCACCATGGTTGGTTTGTGGTTTCATATGGATTGATGGATTCACTTTTGATTTTGGAATTATAACACTATTGGTTTCAATATTTATATAAAAATTGAATTATAGCCTTACTCTATCCAAGCTCTCATAGATTCAATAGGCATGGATTGTATTTATAGGTTTAGAAACTAACCCCAACCCAAGGTGAATTAATGTGTAGTTTAAACATGGAATGGATTCAAACCTAACCTAAGTAAATCCATTAACCTTATTAGAGTTAAAAGTTTTCAAATCTCATGATTTTAAATGAAAAATCATGGGTGAGATATTTTGAGATATCTATAAAGGCTTGATAACTCACAAAAGGTAATTATGAAAAAGCTAGGATATTCTTGATTTTTGAATTTCCTTTGTTAGAATTTCATTAATTTCTCATGGATAATTCAACTAGGCATTTAATTATATTTATCATTTTAATTAATTATTTTTAGTATTTTTAGAATTTAAAATATTTGATTTAATTTCATGTGTGAATTTGCCCTATTTAATAGGTCTATAGGCCAAATTGCATGTTATGATGCCATAGGTTGATTAGAGATGGATATGTGAGAGGTTTTTGTTTCTTATGGTAGGATACCCCAATTATGGATGTCTAAATGTCATTATAATATTTTATTAATTATTTACAAGCAAATTTAGGATGGTCAATGATTCTTAGGATTAATTTGAAATGGTTTGTAAGAATTGGCCTGAAGTTTGGAATGAAGCCATTGGTGTAAACTTATTTAGTCCTATTACAAAATCAAGGAATTGCTTCTCCATAAGTGCATACTTGACTTAATATTCCTCTAAACCTTGACTAAACAATACAATTAGTTATTCAACATCCTCATCATCATTTTTCATAAGCACAGCTGAGATAGTTTCAAGGTTAGAAAATGAATATAACATGAATTATTTAGCAAAATTAGGATTTACTAGAGTATGATCTTGTTCAATTTCTTTCTTAATGGATTCAAAACTACTCTTACCCTCCCTATTCCAAGTGAAAACTCTATTCTTCTTAAGCATGGCTATGATAAGCTTCACCAAAGATGCAAGACTAGGTATGAATCTTCTCACAAAGGTTGTTGTGATCATTTATGATCCAAAACAATTTATTAGTTTGTTATGTTTTTATTTATTATGGGATGGTTTCACTTGTTTTTTGGTTTTTTAAAATATTCTTCTATCTATAATATTTTTTAAGATTACTTATGTATAAAAGTAATAATATGATTTTACATTAAATTTCCCAAATATTTTTCTATAGCTATTCCTCCATTTGTCCTGGATATCAGTGGTATCAGAGCCACAACAACAAATTTGTGAAGGAGGAAGCCATGATTTTGGAGGCATAAGGATATGTTACCATGATAATTTTTTTTTTTAAAAATATTAAATAGTTATATAACCCCTTCTAAAGAGTAAACAATAGTGGATGAGTGTTGCATAACCATTTTTTGAAAGTCATGGCATTGATATAGAGAGGTTTCTTTTTTGTATGTTATAATCCACTAAGTTCATTTTTTCTCAAATCATATTAGAGTAGTGAACTATCTCATAGTTGTTTGTTCTTCAACTAACACTTGACTCAACCATTTTTCATGAATTTCATTTTGGGAAATTAAATCACACCAATTTTTTTAGTCATGGGAAACTTTGGTTCTTGTATCAACACATCCTTTCCTATCTTCTCTACATGATTATATTTGACCATACTATCATTTATATAAAAATATATAAAGGTATAGATCCTGACATTGCTATGACATTTAAAGCACATTTAGGTATTTTGGGTGGAGAATGAAGACAAAAATTGAGTTGGTTAGCTTGTGTGAGACTTGATCTCTAGACCGATGTGGTGGTAGTATAATGGTATTCATGTCTCCCTATAGTTGAATCATGTATAAGTATGATGGATTTAAATTAATCCAAATTTTACTACATGTATGATTTTTATTTTTATATGGGTCTTACTAAGATAGTGAATCTGATTTTTATTACATGAAAGGAAAGCACAATAATTCTTTTTTGCATGAAATAATTTATTTCATTTAAACAAACTTGAAAAATAAAAAGTTGAAATAACATATCTTCCATATTTATTTCAAAAATAATTTTAGAGTAATTGGTGTAATATTTTTTGTGAGACTTTGGAAGTTTACAAGATCTAGGGTTCAAAACCCATTGATGTATTTTTGATCAAAATTTATTTTTTTGATCTTATTTTTTTATATAAATAGATTTTTAAGGATAAACCAAGAAATGAAAGGTTTTAATGGATAAATAAGGATGTAACAAGAGTTATAAAGTGTAATATTTTTGTTCAAGTCCTAGGAATATCTTGTAATTAGAAGTTATTTCAATGGTAAAGGCAAAACCTTGATAGAATTCCTTATTTTTTTGATTTTGTACCATGGCTAAAATTGTGAGATTGATTTCTTAAAAAGGATTCTTAAATCCTAAAATTTATAAGTAATGGTCAATTAACATGGAAAATACATTAATTTTCAATGACTTATGGGAAGTAGTTGAAAAGCAACCAATATTGGCCACTGATACCACAAAGATTACAAAATTTTATAGACATGACAAGTGTTCCATTGATTTATTGAAATCAACTTGTATTTCACAAGTTATAATTTACATAGAAGACATAAATTCTAAATATTAGAAAGCATGGAAAGCTCTAAAATACTTATATGATAAACAACATTGCTACAAGAAAACCAAACTTCTTATGCAGTTGCTTAGCACTAAACTAATAGATGATGAAGGTGTTTTAGAATGTGTGTCACAAATTAAGAATCTAAAAAAATATATGGCACTACTGGTGGTAAAATTGATGATTAAGTTATCATTTATATAAATGTTAAAGCTTAATGATAAGCTTAAAAAATCTAATTTTGACTCCATTTGTGTGTTTTTCACTCACATGAGTGATAATTTACAAAATAGAAATAAAAACCTAATGAGGAGGCCCATTATAAAAAAATAGGTAATCCATTATATGAGCATAACATAAAACATTATTGAATCACTTTTAGAGTTAGAAAAACTATTCATGGCACACTTCAAAACATACACATCATTTTAGACATAGGGATCATTCTAGTTCTCAAAAGCATAGGAATCATTTTGGTTCTACAAAACATAGAAATCACTCTAGTTATCAAAAGCATGAGCATCACTATAAACATTCACATATAGAAGCACAATCACATGCATTCTTATTCATATGGATATTCTTCCTCTAGTTCTAGTGGATGTGAGATAATTTGATATAATTTTGGTGGCATAGGACACCTCTTTATAGAGTATCCCTACAAAAGGAGGTCCTCTCAACATCTATAGAAGGTAGAATCAAACATTAATAGTCACTCTACTCACTCTACTCACTCTTTTAGTTCCTCTTCTAGATATTATTTTGCATATTCTTTTAGTGGATGTGTTGACTATGAATTATCTTACTATACAATTGATGATTAGATATTTTTAGATTGTAAAACACCCATCTTGTGTGATCTGTTAGGCTCAAGATTGGGATTTGATGTATTAGAATTTTTTAGCTTGTGTACTTTGCTCTCACAGATCTAGTGTTGATATGATCTTTGATGTGAAGCATTTTAGTGGTTTGTACATGGTTTATTTGTTGCATAGATTCTCACCTCTCACTTTATAGGGGGAGAAGATATTTGATATTGGTTTTCAATTAGTCGTTAGTGGTTGTAGTATGATTCAACCTTGAGTTTTTCGCATTGTTAGTGCTAAATAAAGCCATGTAAGAGATGTTGGAAATTATCAAGCATCAATTTGAGATGTGGCATAAATAATAATAGGTAAATCACTTGATGGATAGATTTTATGTGAGGATCAATGTAATTGGATAGAGTGTGATCTTGTTTTACTTCAGTGTGGGGATGATCAGGATGTTGATCAGTCTAGGATGCATAGTGTACCAATTGTAGTTGTAGCAGAGTCTACTTCGATGACTCATAGTTCATTGCTTAAGTCTTTATATATCCCTTTAGATTAAGGGGGAGTTTTTTCAAATCATTTGTGATACAAAGTAATTAATTATATTTTTATTTTTTTGTTTAGTAGGGTTGGTTTCACCTAATGCTTGGTTTTATAACCAACTCTTGTATTTGTAAATCTTATTTATGCTTACTTTTATACAAAAGTAATAATATGATTTTACATTACATTTATCAAATATATTTCTATATCTATTTTCATTTGTCTAGACTATCAAATTTTATCTTAGCTAAGAAACTTTGGAGTCATTTATTTTTTAATAGAAATGGTAATCTTAGAATAGTCTCTATCTTTTTAGGGTTAATGATTAGGTGATACTTAGATGTAATTTCTCCTAGAAGCTTACCTTCATGGATAGAAAAAATGTACTTTTTTGGGTTAATGGACACCCCATACTTCCTACACCTTTCAAACACTTGCCTTATGTGTTGAATGTTTTCATTTTCATCCTTGGAGAACATGGTTATATCATCTAGATACCCTAACAACATATCATTTATTATACCTTTGAAATCCATGTCCATTTCCCTTTAAAAGATAGAACCAACATTTGACAAGACAAAGGGAATATTCCTATAAGCAAAGGTCCCCCATTTTATAGTGAATGTTATCTTGAACTAATCATCCTTATTTACTAAAATTTGATTATAACTAGAATATCCATCTAGGAGTGAGAAGCATTGGGAACCTAAAACAACAGGTAAAATCTTCTCCATATGAGGTCATGGGAAATGGTCTTTGAGTAATACCCTAGTAAGATATCTAAAGTACACATAAAGTCTTATTTCCCCATTTTTATTCTTAACAAGCATAATGTTAGCTACCCAAGTTGAGTGCTTGATAGAAAAAAATATCTTAGATTCAAAGATCCTGGTGAGTTCCATTCTCATTAGTTGTTCAAACTTGGGGTTAATAGGCCTTCGGTTTTGCCTCACTAATTTGACTCTAGGTTATAACACAATGGTATGATGGGAAAGAATAGGATCAAACCATTTTAGATCTTTATATTCTCAATAAAACATATCATGAAATTCTTTACACAAATTAATGAATGATTGTTTTTTGATGTGGAACTTACCATGCCTAATTTGAGGAGCTTATACTTAATGATTAATATTCTTTCATAGTTATCCTCATTTACGGACATGATCACCTTATTTTTTTTCTTCTAGTAATCTTCTTTAAATACACTCTCTAAAGTTACCAATCCTTTAGGTATCTTGTTTGTCCTCATATATACAATTTGAGTCTCAAACTAGTCATGGAGTCTCTTCTAATTTTTTTAAGAGAACTTAGCTTCATTTTGAAAAAAATGTACAATATGTTTGTCACTATAGAAAACTTTCCAAGAAACCTCATTATCAGGGATGGAAGGTCTTATAATTACCTTGATATGTGATTTTTTTCCTTCTTCTTTTATTGTAGTAAGTGTATCAAATTATTCCCCTATTGCAGCTAACTTGTCATCATCCTTATTTTGTTCTCTTGGGATTGATTGTATGTTGAATGCACTGAAGTCCTTAAGTAAATACCACAACTTATGATTATAATACTTAATTAATTAAAGGGTTACTATTATCACTTGGATTCCTAATTTGATACACAATTAGTTCACTATCTCCATATACTTGTAAATTTATTTATCCCTTTCCTCTTTGCCCATTGAAGGCCATGAATCAAACCTTCATACTCGAACATATTTTAAGTTAAACTAAAATGGAACCTATATGAAGATTAATAATATTTTTTTGGATGGATAAACCAAAATAACACTAAATCCTATCCCAATCTTGCTCCTTGAACAATTAAAAAAAATATTATACATTCCATCATTCTCACTTTCTTATTAGTGAGTGAAATTATTGGTATTTCTTCCTCATTTAAGAAATACACTCCCAAATCAATCTCTTCCATGAAAGAATAGGGATCATGTTCATATGTGTTATCACCATACTCATCGAGGAAAATATTAGATATACCTTCAAGTTTGGAGGATGCTCCATCATCTATAGCATGCTCTTCTTGATCATTAATGGTATAATTTAGATTAGAATTTTCTTCCACATATGACTCAATATGAAACTTATCCAATGGATGTGTTCTAATAGCTACCTTTGATCCATACCTTTATATAAATGCCAAGAAGGACTAATTAGCTGAGAGATATCCTCCTATTTTGGTAGTGAAATTTGTTGATAGACAAATAGTAAAATGGGCACATACATCAATCACTACTATATCTTATAAGATTGGGATGATTGGATAGACATGCTGTAAAACCTTTAAGCCTTTGATGGGCCCTACTGACTTAGATAGTATCCCATCAAGTTTTAACATTTTCTTGTTATATAGTTCCTATTCCAAGCCTATCTTTTCTGCCACAAGTTTAGGCATAACTAAAGTACTTACCCCACTATATATAATGCAATTATGTACTAGTTTGTCTCCCACAATGAGCATGAGATAGAAAGGTGGGTGATTTTCAAATTTGGTAGAGGGTTAAAAAAATTTAGTAGGATCATTAGTTATGGATACACCATCATGTGTTGATGGTTAAGGAATGATGTGGTTTTGGGATAGTTACTCTTGAATTAGTTCCTTTTGACTGAGCATGTGGATCACTTCCCAAAGAGAGAGACTAGTACTAGAATTCTTCAAGGAATAAATTATATTTAAATAAGGAACACTCACATTTTATTTCATTATTGAAGAAAAATAAGTGCTTTGAGATTGAAGAAATAGATGACTTTGAGTCTCCCTTCCCACATTCTAATTTTGAAGGGGTGTAGGAGTTGTAGACTTTGTCACATTTGCATTTACACTTTTATTTGTGGAGGTGGATTATCTGGAATTGTATCAACATATTGAACATCTCCCAAGGATATTATCCTTAACCTTGTGTTATCTATGATTGAGGTACCTTGGTTTAGGATAAATGTGTCTTCCACTTGAAAATTTACCAAGCTCACTCCTTGGTATCCACACCCTTCATTGAATTCTAATTGCATAAGACTTTTATCTTATATTATTAATTGAGGAGTAGGTACTCCTTGATCTTCCAATTATTTTACTTCACCTTCATTGGAATTCATATAATATCTTTGAGCCTTCAATTCTTCTCCTTGAACCCAATTACTATGGACTTGACCATGGCTCTTATGTTAGGAGTAAATTTGGATTATAAGAATTGGGTGATATATTAAAGATAAGCTAGCCTTGTGCCTTTCCTTTACCATATTACTGAGGTGGGAATCTATTTTCTTATGGAGGGTACTAGTATGGATTTTTTTGAACTCTAAGATATTGATTTTATTACCTAACTTGAATTTCTAAGTCCTTTTACTTTGATTCCTAGTCAATGTTATCTTTTGAATTCTATGGGGAAACTCTAGACTTGTTTCTTGAACTTGGAATTTGGGCATGACTTGGAGAAGTAGAAGACATATTATCCAAAAAAGGCATAGATACCTTTGGAAGGAGTTTAATAGATTTTATAAAATCATTCTCATATCTAATGGCTATGGCATGAGCTTTATGCAAAGTGTACCCACCCGTGGACTATAACATGATAGCTATATCATTACTAATTGATCTTAAGTATGTTGGGAATACAAAACTTGAAAAGGATCTCATGGGAGATGGAAATATATACCAATTTATTTGAAACCTCTCATTGAATTCATGCATAATTTATTTAGGACCTTTTTGAATCACATTTAATTGAATAATGAGTGATGTGTGATCACTTTTGTATTCAAATATTTGAGTCAAAAACTCTCCAAATTCATCCCAATTGGTGAAACATCTTCCAAACAATGTCTTATACCAATCAAAGGATTTTACTCTAAGATACATGGAAATTAATTTGAATGTAATGTTAACTTTAGTGACATTATGGAAATTGCAAAAGTTATAAACATCCCTAATATGCTCACTTGGGGTGATAAGACCTTCCCCATTGAAAGTGGGAACACTCTTGGTGGCATTGGGATGGATATCATCATATACATTGAGGTGTATAGGATTTTTAGTATTAAATTCTAGGAAAGCATGTTACCTATCCATCTTGTCCTCAAGTTGCTATTCACTCTCTTTCTCTTCTTGACTTGTAAAGTCTTCTTGATTTTCAAATGTCAAGATAGGCCTATTATGTTGAAATTCAAGAGGAAGTTCAAGTTAAAGGAGTGGATCTATAAGATAGTTACCTCTACTAGTAGTTGACCTAGTAAGGACCATGAAGTATGAATAAAATTAATGATAAAACATGGTCCACAACTAGATATTACCTTCATTGGAGTCTCCAAATGCTAAGTATAATACTCGTATGTAGTTATGGTGTTGTCAAGACTAGAATTAACCTTAAAAAGATATGTTTGAGATAATAATCCCACCAAACATGATATAACTATTGTCACTCAATGTTTCACCCTTAGAAAAGTAGTTTAGGTCTTTTCAAAATAGATTGATAGGTCTATGGGTTGCATGTAATAGAGGTAAACCTCTATATTGAAAGGGATAGCTCCATGGATTTGTCTTTGATAGCTTATCATCTATTATAGTTGCTTGCTTAGATGAAAATAGATATAAGGAAACATGAAAATGACCTATTATAATAAGGTGATACAAAAAAATGATATCCACTAGACTACCATCAACTTGCACTATGAAATATGACTCACAAGACTATTTTCAACATCCTAAATTACTCTAACATAAGGATTTCAAACATGAAGGTGGTATGAATTACACTTCTCTAGGTGAATGGACAAAATGCCTAATTATAAACACTAATTATATTCCTCACACTTAGAAATAGACAAGGATACTAACTACACTTCGTGTGACCTCTTAGAGAGTGAACTACTTACACATAACATGAGAGAGTAAGGTGAATAGAAGGACAGATGATTATCACTTGTCATTCAAATTTTCACTATTTCACACACTTAGACAAGTAATTGTGGAATAAAAACAATATTAAATTATTTATTCAAATTTATTATTCAAAATAATAGGGCTTCACCATACTAGACATTAATTAGATACAAATGCCAAAATGGCTTGCATTTATAGACCATAGGAGAGGAGAGAGAATAATTGAAGTTCAAGGTTCACAAGACCAATATTAAAGATGTGAAAAATAGTTACAACATGAGATGAGTTATAAAATAGGATATGAAGGTATTCTTAGATAAGTTTGTACCTGAAGTTCATCATTCTCCTTCAAGTTGGTGTAGAAATCTCAATTAGCCTTCTTAAAATTATCTTTCTCAATGAGGAGTCACTAAACAGTCAAGAAATTACTTTGGAAGATTTTTACCCAAGTTTCATGAATTGGTAATTTTTAAATAAGATGGTGATATCCTTTATATTCCCCTAAATTGATGAACTTATTTGCACCACTAGTCATTCACTACCTCATAACTGCTCACTAGCCCTTCTAAGTGTGTCTTCACACTTGTCACTTAAGTGACCTAAAAAAATTAAATAATTTTTTCTTAATATGTGTTATTAAACTATTTATACCATTTTTCACCTCTATTCCATTAGGTAGAGTTCAATAAAACTTCAAACAAGACTTCTCATCTTCCAACTAAGTAGTCACCGTCATTCTCAATGTCTTTTTTAAGACTACCTATAATGACCAATTAATCAAAGGAGTTTTAATTAATAAATTAGGTGATAAATATGTATGTATATTTAAAATGAGTCTCTACACATCTCCCATATTGTTTTTCATCTATTCATTCCCCTTTGCACCTATAGAATAACTCAAATCTTGTAAGAAACACTGAATTAGGCATGTCTATATAAGTGACAATATAGATCAACTGGGTGGAATGGATATTTAGGAATTTATATACATTAATAAAATATTTTCATGGATATTTTACCTTTTTTTATTCATTTACATTCATCTTTTCTCCATTGGGTTCATATGAGGGTTTAAGGAGGGTCTTAGGTCACATGGATTGTTAATGATGATTCTTAAAGGTTAGACATTCAAATTTTGAAAAAATTTCAAAAAAATTAAGTTAATTATCTTATTAAAATAATAATATATTATTGAGGTACTATGCAGCTCATCCTTATAGATATGATAAAATAAAATTGATCTCTCAAGCTTCTGACTTCATTCTAGGTAAGCCTGAGAGGACATTAGGCCAAAAAGAATAGTCTTAGATTATTATATATAAATTGATGATTATTATGGACCATAAAAATTAAATTTAATTATCCCACATGGTTTTAAAATATCTCATTATTTTATGCGTTAATTTGGACACCATTAGGATTCACACCTAGTTTTAGGCCTAGCTTGAATATACTGTGTATATGAGCATGTGGTCCATTCTAAGTCATCCCAATGGCTTTGGGTACCTCTTAAAGATTTTTTACATCCAATTAAACTACACACATCACAATATATTCACCTAAGGTTCTCACATTCATATTTTTACCATTCTCATATTAGGTTTGTAGACTGCATGACTATAAAGTACCCCCTATCTGAGATAAAATAAAGGATAATTCTATTGGTTTGGATCAACTAAAACCATGATGATATTTTTTAGGTCATTATTTAATTATTTACCAAGTTTAAAAGAGTTTTAATTTTTATATAAATTTCAAACATCTCAAATTCTCACTACTAGCTTCTTCAAGCAATGACTAGGTGTAGTGTTTTTTGGTTGATCCTAAGAACTCTAAGTCATGACTATCTCTATTCTTCCTTTATTTTGAGGATATCATATAATTTTTATAACATATATATTATAATGAATTATACATGATAATATTGAATCTATGTCTTTATATCTCAACCAAACCTGCATTCTCCATTAGCATGAGATTGGTTTATGTATGAGCTAAATTATAGATGTTCATTAGGTGCATAAAGGGATGAATTTAGATGTGTATTAGTGTCTAAAAAATATTTTTAATACTTTTGGTTGCATCTCAAGTCACTAGGAACATTTCATAATATATATATATTTATCAACCAATGTGGATCTTTTATTATCTTAGAATAGTCTATGTACTGAGTCCTAACTATAGGTATGCATTTTAGGGAAACCAAATGAATTATTGTAGGTGTTGATTCATGATTTTATCACTATGTTTCCACTCCTTTTAATCTATCTTCATGTCACTAGGATCATTTCACACATGAATTCATCCATTTATTCCTTGATGCTAGGCTCTTATTTCTTTGCCATCAATGCACTATAGGTGAGAATGTGGTTTGAGGTTAATTTTGGCCCAAAAGGCACTATATTACCTTGAATATCCTTATTAGAATTTTAATTGAGTCAGAACCACTCAAAAATATTTCTACCTTGACCAAATAATAAAATCTTATGTTTAGATGTTACATTTTTATCTAGGTTACAAGACTGGGACTGTTAGACTTGTTTAGACTTCATAAACTTTCACTAATAGATGGTATTGTATTGATCAAAGTCGCCTTTTAGAGAAGTTAAGGTAACAATTCCATTTTAATATTTATTCAATTCTAAGACTTTAGACTCAAGTGTGGATGTTTTTAATGGTCTCACCACTCATACATTGATCTCTTCTTGATCTATGAACTAATTTGAGATGACAAAATAGGCCCAAATGCTTCCAGACATGTCTTGATTCCTATTTTAGGTTTTAACATGAAATATGTATATTCCTACTTCAAGGATACTTGACTATATCAGTTCTAATAAGCCTTTCATCCCATAAATTATCCTCTTGAGACCAAAACTTCAATTTAAATTATGATCAAATATACTCTATGAGGTTTAAAATAAACATATTGACTTTGACCTAAAGCCATCTATATGAGATTAAGCTTTGCAATCAAAAAACACTATTCATAGTCCTCAATAAAGTTCACTCTTAGCATAAGAGAGTGAACCTACCTATTGCTTCATATCCACATCTTCTAAATCAACTAAATTCAACATGAAAAAGGATTAACATTTTATAAAAGTACACACACATCACTTGGTTCACATAGACCAAAGAAATTAGATGATAAAATTAAAGCCATTAGGGTTATGCAAGAAATTTTGAGGTGTTCACACTCTTAGTGATTATTCATACCATACATACCATCAATCTAAATACCATGAATATGAAATGGAATATTATAAGTACTACTTTTGCTATCTAAGTACACTCAACCTAACTCTTCTTCTCCTATGCATATTGAAGTAAATGCATTGACCTATTTTGACCTATCCAAGAGAGTGATAAGAAAGAGAGACCATTTTTTACATTTTTTGACTTTTTGAAGTTTATTAAACCTATAAAATACCCTTGGGGATTTGAATATACTCTTCTAAAACCTTCACATGTGCTAGATGTGTCATATAGTCTGTACATCTTGCTTGAAAATCTATTTTTTGAAGTGATCTTCATATTTATACATTAGACTTGTAACATGTAAATTTTAAAAATATTCCCTAACATTCCATACATTAGCCTTGACATTTTTATTTTTTCTAAAATATAAATACAAATTAATTAGATGACCAAAAAATGGCATAACATGATATTTAGAAAAGAAAGACAAATGTGATAAATATAAAACTATACTATGTGACCTCATTAATGGTCATGACATTATTATAGGACCATAGTGACCAATTTATTACTTAGAAGATCTTATGAAAACTTTACACATGTAGGGATGTTGAATTATTTTGATCTAGGGGTAAAACTAATCAATATGAACATCCTCGCTAGTTATACACCTTAGGTAGAAAACATTCTTTCATAGGATTTCATAGATTTGGTAAGGACCCAACCATAGAGCATCAAAATTGTCATATTGTCCCTATTTCTCATGAGTCTTGTCCTAGAGAAAGACTAAATCATAGATCTAGAAGGCTATCACTTTTTCTCATTTGTAAAACCAACACTTGAGGACTCATTGGTGTTTTTTAAAATGTAATAGTGTTCCATCGCATTTTTATACTAGTTATATCAAGATAAAGAGGTGAGATTTTATCTTATCATTAGTTTCCAAGTATTGTCTCATGAAGTATAATGTAGGTATTCTCAGGTTCATCATAAATATTGAATTTTTTCCATAGAAAAGATGGTATGGTGATGTGCTGAGGGATAACTTAATTCTAGTCTTATCAGACCAAAATACAAATTTCAAAACATTGGGTTAGTCCCTAAGGTTTTCTACCAATACTTTATTGATTACATCAAACAAGTTATTATTTGTTGATTAGATATCCCATTACCTTGTAGGTAATAATTAAAAGATAACTTGAGGATTTCCTAAATTTTGTAATCCAATTTAGTAAATTAAAGAGAAGAGAAAGTTGGGCCTTATCACATACCAGGGTGGCAGGCATCCCAAACTTACTGATGAAATGATCTTATAGGAAGTTTAATACCATGTCAATTGTGAAATTCTTGGATGCTTGAGCTTTAGTAAAACAAGTAAAATAATTATTTATCATAATAAATAAATTATCCTATGGAGGAATTATCATTAATCACTCCAATAAAGTCCATCCTCCATTTCATGAATGTTTGAATATCAATAACTAGCTTTAATGACATATTAAGGGTATGTTTTCTATGCACGAAAACTTGATAGGTATGAAAAATTTGGATGTGAACATGAGCAGCTTTAAAAACATGAGGCCAATAATATTCTACCCTGAGTATCTGATGAATTGTATCACTTCCTAAATGATGACTAGTTCCATATTTCCCATGGAAATCACTAAGTACTTCAGGTACTTTTGTTTTTAGGCACCTCAAATATATGCCTTTATGATTCCTTATATATAGTAGACCTAATTTTATCATGAATTTGTTTCATTTTAGGTGTAGTGATTTTATATAAGTGGAATTTAGATGACTTGGGCACTCATTGCTTATCAAATTTATAGACCACATATTGGTATTGAGTGTTATTTCTTATATCTCACACTATATACTATTGACAAAATATATGTGGGTCTACTTCAACCATGGATATATTGAGTCATTGAAATTTTAAAATATTGATTGCTTGGAATTATAGGTCAACATCTTAGTTAATGTTCATCCACTTACCTCTTTGTTTACCCAATCCATTTTTCATTAACATAGATTTAACTATTGGGTTAGGCATAATTTTAAATACCTTGCTACTGATAATGTAATGTATGAACTTCTTGACTGCTTTGTGTAATGTAAAAGATTATTTGTCAATATTTGAATATCTTAGTTTAAAATTATAGAGTGAATAACTCATGAATGGGATGGGTCTCTCATATCTAGATTATTATATTCTAGGACAATAGTACTTGAGTGTTATAAGGTGAATGAATATATGTAGAAAGGTTCTATATAGTCAGGACTGATAAGCATCAGTGTATTTACAAGTATTGTCTTAATCTAAGGAAAATCCACTTGTGATTTAGTCACCCATTCAACCTTTTCATCCTTATTTAGCATCATTTTTAGTTGTTGGACTATCTTTACAAATCTTGAAATGAACTTTATTATGAATATAACTTTTCCAAAGAATGAATCAATATCTTTCTACTACTAGGTAGTGTAATTTTTAAAATTACTTATTCTATTTCTGGGTCTATGGAAACACCTCATTCTAATATGATGTCACCCCACAAATTACCCTTTGTGACCCCAAATCTACACTTATTTCAATTTATGGATATTTCATGATCTCTACACCTCTACAATACTAACCTCAAGTCCTTCACATGGTCTTCTCAGTTCTTGGAAAAGATAGTCAAATCATCCATGTATATGACTATGCATTTACCAATAATATCCTTAAATGCAATATCCATGGCATGTTGGAATGTAGCACTTGCATTAATTAGTCCAAATGGAATCCTTTTGTATTTTAATACACCCCACATTATTTTTAATGTTTTATTTATTTGGTCCTAATAGTTGACCAATACTTCATTATAGCCTTGGTATCTATCAAAAAATGACATCATCTAGGATCTATTCATGATTTGTAAGACGTCATCTAGTGAGGTAAGTGGGTATTAATCCTTTTCATATTATTTCTTAATAAATTTTTATCTCTCCATTTTTCTTGTGAAATAACACAATATTAGCCACCCACATGGAGTGTCTGATAGGAAAGATGATTTTTGATGAAATCAATTTATGCACTTCCTTGAATATCAATGGATCTAATAATA
>JARHVA010004730.1:1042500-1082500 GCA_037957365.1 Torreya grandis | reverse complement strand
TTCTAGTCAAATATTGAAAATAACAAAGCATGTGCATACATTTTCCCATATGAGAAAATTAGGGTTTGAGGTAAAAATAATTACAAATTCTAATTTTAGGTGTGCATTACATTGAATTAATACATTAATTTTTTAAAAATAATATATGAATTAAATTAAATAATCAATTGAAATAAATATGCATAAATGGAATACTATCGAACAAAACCCTAGCCTAATATATTTGATTAAAATTCAAAAAAAATGATGGAAAGAGATAAATCACACATTAATGAGGATTAATCCATATTTTATGATTATTTAAACCTAAAAATTGGTCTCTCACATAACCATCATGTGCACAATCATAAACAAAGATGATGCATTTACCAAAGGAAATCAAACAATGAAAAAGGAGCTCACAACCACCATTTAAATGTACAAGTTAAAAATAATAATTATAAAGTCTTGTTTTAATAAAGATTTTCTTTTTTATAATCACATTAAAAATTCATCATGATTAATCTATTGAATATCCACTATCATAATGATAGGTTTATAAAAGAGGGATATGATAAACTAAAATAACAAGTGATTGACTCTAAGCGTTTTAGAACAATAAAAATTGAACCCTTAAAATGAGAAAGTTTGGGATACTTATATATATTTTAATTATTCATTCACTTCATTTTTCCCAAATACATATTTCACTTTCTAAATCCTACCACTTTTCTTTTTTACTCTATTTTAGCCTATAAAAATATTAAAAACCAAGTTAGTTTTTTCAATTAAAGCTCCCTAGGCAACTTATAAACTTAAAACATTAAAATATAATTACATAAGAAGAATTTTAAGAAACTATAAGCATCAAGACATCTACGTTATATTAAAATTTCCAATGATTAATTTTTTTTTAAATGGGTTTACAAGGAACAAGTTACAACCTAATAATATCCAGGAGATCTAAAAAATAACCTAGTAGACCTATTCAGATTCAAAAAAGTATAAAAATTATTTGGAATTAGATTTTGACTCAAGAAAAATTGGGTAAATTTGGTGGGACTAAAACTTCTATGGTGAAAAGAGGTTTTTGGTGGTGCAAGTGGTTTCCAAAACTAACTCTTGAGTAAAAATTTATATGCTATAAAATGACAAATAATACTGGTGACTTGACAGGGAAAAATGGATCCTTGAAATCTAAATTTGTATTGGCATGCACCTTTTAGAAATTTTGAAACCACAATTCCAATTAGGCTTTAGAATATTGAATATAATTGAGAATCACTTTATAGACAATTAAATACCTAATCAAGTCTTTTATTCTAGTTTGAATTAGATTTTTTGGTGGGAAATTTTGAATTCAAATTTTGGTGGGGGTCCAAAACCTAATCAGTATTTGGACCCTTGATTTACACTATCAATATTTTGGATTAACTTTATATAAAAATAGTCAATATTTTTAACCTAAATAATACTATGAGTAGAATGTGAAGGCCCTACATACCTAATTGGATATGTAGACCTAAATAGAACTACCTTGACACTTAAGTTGAGGGACAAGACCTAATTAGGATTTTAAACTTGGATAAAACTAAGATGCTCCCCAATGGATACCCTTAACCTAATCAATTAAAATATCATGAAATACACTATGCATTCCCTGACCCCCTTACTTAGACCTAATCAAGGTTAAAAACCTTGATTTGACCTAATTGTAGACCAAATAACTAATTATGACCTAGTCAAGGTTGAAAAACTTAACTATAACTATAACTATAGACCATTAGGAACTTAAACCTAAGTAGATAAATATATATAAATAAAACTAAGACCCTATCCTATACATAGTTGGGAATTAAGTCCCACATAGCACTATGACACCAACCCAATACCTATTTAGGGTAAAAATCATGATTAGAACAACAACTATGTTTGATTACAGGTGTTAGGTCTAATCATGATTTTTTTTAAATAAAAAAGACTCACTGACCTAGCCACATAGACCTAATTATATTTTTTCTATTGATTGTAACTACACTCTAAATAAACATCCTCATAGAACTATTCAAACTTTCAAAGTTTGATTAGTTATATAGATTTAACAACTTCAAAAACAAAGAAAAACTATCTTGGAAAATATCAATTAGAACTAGTTTTTACTAATTTTGAAAAGGCAAACCTAATCAGAGAATCCAACAAGTTTTTCACCTAGTGAAGCAATATTTTTCAATTATAATATGAAGATCTAAGAGTCATCAAATGATCAAGTGTTAAATATGAAAATAACTCACATGATCCCATTAGGCATGATGAAGTATCATGTAAAGGCTAAAACAAAATAGAGACCAAAATTACCCCTAGAGTAGATCAAGAGACCAAAGTAAGCGAGATAATGCATGTACTATAACTCTTCTAAGCGAGATAAGTGCCTCAAAAATGTGTTTTTATTCCAAGAGTAAAACATGAAACTTATTCAAACAAGTATTCTAACAAGATGAACTAGGTATCATAGGTCCAATAGGCATGGAAATCAATGTGACCCATTTAATCAGGTTTAGGGAGTTAAGAGAGAAAGCAAGAAAGATTTCTAAGTGTGGGAAAAGTAAAAGTAGACTCTACTTCTAAGAAAATTTATTTATATGAAACTTTACCATTTAGACTTGGTCATTAATATTAGATGGGTTGACAAAATGACATAGAAACTGATATGAAATCCTAGAATAGGATAAGAGAGCTAGGTAAGCTAGTTTTTAAATTAAAATTGGGAGGTCAAAACTACAATTTAATGTTAAGTGTTATATATGAAGTTTTTTCATATAAATATGGTTTTTTTAATGGTGATGGTTTTGGGACCTAGATCAACATGTAAATTGAGATATACCATCAAATTAACTTGATAGTTTTGGGACCAATGAGTCATGAGCACAAGTGAGATTAGATAAAAAATAAAAAATAGGTTATTTTATTTTTGGAATAATTAGGGCATGTTTTGAAAGCAACAATAAAAATGAAGAAAAATAAAAAAAGGTTATGTACAAGGAATAATGCAACTATATGCCATAGATATCATCAAGAGGATGCCTTCATGTAGGACCTATGTTATGTATGTTGTAAACTTTAATTATATTTTAATATTAATATTTTACATAATTAGTATTATCATGATCATATAATTCTTCTCTATAATTGAGATCATAGTTATTGTTTTGAGTTTTACACACACCCAAAAACACATACAAGGTAACCTCTCAATTTTTGGATATTAGTGAAGAGAAAAGTCACATCAGGGTATGAGTTTTAGGTATTAGGTCTTGTAGTGACAAATGGTAGAATAGTTATGAGAAATGCAACTTCTAACCTATTAAATTTGGATATAGATATAGATCCTGTATCTACTTGAATGGAATGGGGTGATGGTGGATTTACTCTAAAGTGGATAGGACTCAAATAAATTTAAGTAGAGGCTAAGGTAAGGTAGAAAATGGGATATATAAATAGAGAGTATTAAATATTTATAAAAATATCCAAGACAAGTATAAATGACAAAGAACTAATGTTTGAAGACTACTAATTTAACACATAGAACTATCAAATATAGAGAAAATGTCTAAGGGATACAATGTAGTTAGATAAGAGTTATTAACTAAAGGTTTGTTATTATCAAGACTATTGTAACATATCTTAACTTCAAGATTATAGATAATACCAAAGATCATCTTAAACTAACTATGGCTCAGTCTAAGAAGTTGCACCTAATGGACACCACTACACAAATTCTAAATAGTAACTTAGAAAACTTGTTACTATAAAACAAAATTTATCAGCCTAAATTACAACTACACATTCCTATTGATAAAACCTTATTAATTAATTATAAGTTACTTGAAATTGATATTACATATATCAAAAAAAAATTGTTATTGGTTATATCAAAATTCATAAACACTATAACAAAGACATGAAAGAGAAAACCATCTAATATAGACTTGTATAACAACCCAAAGGATTTTTTATCTATATTGAAATGTCAAAATTTATCTTGCCTTTAAAATGTGAGAGATACATGTATATATAGTCTTGGGATGGGGGTTCCTTAACACTCAATCCATTCTCAAATTTCACATCTATTTTAGAAAATATGTCCTGAAGGAGTACACATGGAACACTTGGCAAAGGATGATACCAATAGACAAAACTTTGTACAAAAAAATTATGATACCACTAAAATTATTCTGAAGGGGAATTATCATGATGAGGTAGTTATAGTGTGAGACACCTATAATCTAGTGGCTATTACTATTCAAGGTATTATAATAGTATGCCTAGCCATTGAATATGATGGCATAGTCAAGACAACTGATGGGGGTGATGTGGCTTGAGAAGCATACTTGCTTGAATTTTTGAGTAGATATCATGGATCACCTAAAAATCATTCTTGATCATCTTGAAGTCTAATATTGGTCTCTTGAAGAGATAGGGGAGCTTGCCCATTAATTTTTTATGTCCTTGATCTCCACATAAAGAGTCTCTGTACCAAGGACCCTACTTATATAAAAATTTATCAATTGTTACAGGTAATCATGGGTATTATATATTTTTCCCTTGACCTTTTATCTAAAAGTATTCTCTATTGTCAAGAGGAGGTCTTTAAAGATGGTCTTTAGGACTAATTATCCACTCTGATTAATTACACCATTGAATCTCATTTCCTCCAAAATTGTGATGGTTTGCCACTTATAATTGGTAAGTTGCCTCACTAAATTTTCCATCTCCTCACTTCATTCAATCAATCTATATCTTTTATTGTTCACATAGTTTTTAGAACATCCAACATTGAGTAGTGATTTAGTTCATATTATTATAGGCCTTATATATGGCTTCTTAGCCCAAAAAATAAATATTAGCCTCCATCTTATTCATTTCCTCTACAAGGGAGAATACACCCCCATTTAGGTTATGATTCTATCTTTGCATCTTACATTAATTGGAATACATCATATATATTTTGGGCTACCCGATACATGTTTATTATGAGCTCCATTCGAGGTTGAATGGTGATCATTTCCTATGGGGCATCCATACACTGATAATATCCCATAAACATCTCCTTTATTACTCATCCTATAGAGTCCAAAAATTTATAATGGTCTTCCATATAGCCTCCTAAGTCAGAGGGGAGAGTTCTATGTTTTTTAGTTAATTGTAACACATCTTCTCTTTATTTCAATTCCACTTGATACCCTTCATAAATTAAAGTTTTTTCTATTTATCTTTCTTATAGTATTTGTTTCCTTTTAAAAATGAAACTCAACTATGAGATACAATGATAAAGTCTTGCTTTCCTGCCTTTCATTTTTGCATCTTCTAGATCGATTCAAGATTATTCAAGGTAAATATGGGGACTACCTAAGGGGAAGCATAGACTTAGGAGAAGATGTTTCAATTTAAGGGAAAGGAGGAATGTATCTTCACCACTTAGTGACCCTTTTGGGAGCTACTATATCAATTATTAGTTTCCCTTTCTATAAATCCTTTACTGATGTAATAATGGTAGACTCTACCTTGGTTGCCTAGCTAATAGGAAGGTCTAATTAGGTGTATGGATAGGGAGAAGTGATTAGAGAACCAAATATGGTGAAGAATAAATTCTCAAAGTGTACCTATTTATTGAGTCAAGAAATAAAGAATGAATAATTAGGAGGCGTATTGAGTAATTTTTAAAATAATCAATTATATGATGTATGATCATCCCTAATAGGTCCTTTTGAAGTTTGGATAGGTGGTTCCATGGCCTAGATTATGGAGGTTAGGATTGATATTTATAAACCTATCCTTGTAAACCTGGGCCTTATTAGTTTGGGTCTAATAATCTAAATCATGAGAAATAGATGTTATAGAACTAAATAGGATAGAAGTAGTTATTATAATAGATAAGGAATGATAAGCTTTTATACTCACCCTTTTTTTAGAAGTAAACTAGGAAATTATTCTTGTAGATACCACTATTACGCTAGGAGGGACTAAAAATGGAGATATAATCATTGAATTCCCTTGTGTTGAAGATAGAGGTTTTGAATTCACTTTATCTCCATTTTCCCCACCTTGGTCCTAAAGTAATTTAAATTAAGCCTTAATTGGTCCTCAAAATTATGGTGTCTTGGACTAATATTTTTTTGATAACCATTCATCCTCTAGTCTCTCTTTGTGGTCCAACTAATGGTCTCAAACAAAGAGGTTTTTGTTTTGTCTTCCCATTATTATAATATGAACCATTCTCCCTCTACAAGCTTCTCTTTATCATCTTTATCATTATCTGGGATCTCTAGGGCTTTTGTTTACTTAAATCCTTTTCTAATATCTATTTCTCCCCTTGACTTCTCCTCAAAGGAACCCTTTGTTAGATTACCATGAGGGAAAACAAAAGGGGCCTTGACCTTTCTCTGGTACACAAGAGGTGATCTAGTGTGATTATTAGTTGTTGTTGATGGAGGGTGAATAATAGTAAGTGAATCTAAAGGGATAGTGGGTGGTGATGAAATAAAGGTAGTAGTGGTTATTAGAGGGGAAACTAGGGAAGAAGGAAAGCTATAAATTGGGGAGAATAAAGATGGGAGGCTTACGTGTTTGGATAACATGAGTGTAGGGAAATATAACATAGAAAATATTCCACTAGGATGACCTATGTTCATAGTACTTAATGAAGTGGTAGTTTGGTGTCAAGGAGTGGATATTATGGTGGTTGTTGTTATGGTAGCCATCACAATGGGACGGTGAGGAGTCTCTTAGGTGATTCTTTATTCACTTCTTATAGAATCATACCCAGATGGTCTAGCCTACTCTTATCCTTGAATTATAGCATGTGAGAATGGTCTGGGGGGATTTAAATCCCACTACTCTTTATTAATTATTTGAGCATCCTCCTTGGTGGTATTTAACTTGTACTAAATATGTTTGGCTACCACCATTGACATATTTACCTTATTCATCCTATTTTAAACCTATGTATCATTTAGATAATCAATGAACACCTCATCATGTGAATATGACACATGGACATAATCAATTTTCACCTTATCTCTGAGGCTATCTAGGTAGTTCCTAAATTTTTTACTTATATCCCATTACCTATAGGATGCCTATTTAAAATCATAGGATGTTCTAGTCTCACCCCCTAAGTGGAATGTTCCATATGGTATATTGAATTTGAATAATGATGAAAGGTGTTGGGTAGATTGTTCCCTATTTTTCACTCTTTAGATTGACATCTACAAAATATACCAATTGAGCTATAATATCTTGTTTTACCACCTTATCTGGTACCAGATGATGAAGATACATGGGGAGGGATTTCATTCCCTCCAATTATTACATCCTGATTTCTCTCTAAGTTGATGTTAGTTATTCAGATAACACCCAATAAAGGTCATATTGCTCAATTGTGACTCATACCTAGACTAACATGGGAATGATGTAAGGTTTTGGGATGTCTATATCTAGATCAAACCTCTAGGGTTTTAATGAGTCTCGTTCTTTAGATATGATAGTTTAGACCTCTCTTTTTAAGACCAAAACACATTGGGGTGAAAAGAGTTAATAGATTTCATAATTTAAAACCTATTCTAACATGTGGTGATGCAATGAATGTTTAAATATCCACTCTCAAGATTAAACTCATTATCACACTAATAGACTATTAATAGAAATAATATAATGTCTATAATGGTTTTCCAAGCAATAATGCTTCACCTATAGGTCAATTTAATGAACTTATGATGGAGGGAAATGAGGGTAAGGATCAATTGAAAGCAATTACAATCAACAATCCACTCTATACATGAGACATCAACATTAAGACAATCTAGATGACCTGTAAGAAAAGTTTATTAACACTTAGGTTTAACATAGACCTACAAAAGGAGGATTACATTCACTTTTTGATATTAAACAAATACAAAACACTAAGCATAGATTAGTAAATAATTAAAAAATGCTTTATTCATTATTCAAAGAGGTGTAGAATATAATTTATGGGATGTTTAAAAATATCTCTAAGGTTAAATTAATAGAGAGAAGGGAATCAAGGGAGAGATATTTTGGTGATAAAAAGGAATCAATGAGATCAACTCTATTTAAACCATAGATACAACTACCTTTACATTTATGCTTATGTCTTGATTGATCCAAGTCACATTAATCCATTGTATAACTACATTATTTACTCATTGATGCTCCCTTATAGTTGAAAAAATAGGATCAAGTTATTCTGACATGGGCTCAAATATCAATATAGTTACAACCATAGGATTAATTTATTAGAGTTTTTTCATGGTGCTAACTATTCTTCACTAGTCTGTCTAGGCATGTAAGAGTGGAGAGAAGGGTAACTTTCATACAAATGGTCTTGGTGATAAAGCCATTGAAATATGTGTGTCTAACTTGAAGGTGTTATTTTTAAAAATTTCTCTAGTTCAACTTTATCTAGACTTGAATGTGACTCCATGCTTTGGTCAAAAACTTCTCCTTTGACTTCTAATGAGAAAGTTCCCTGGGTTTGACTTTGGCTCTCAAAAACTAACTCAAACCTATTAAATAACTTTGAATTTCCTTGTTCCTATTGGTCCCATAGATCCATATTATCATATCCTTAACCTTTTGACCTTTTTTTCACCATAGATTTATTTGGTGCAAATGAATTTGGTCCATTGATTTAGATCCTCTAACTCCTTTGACATGTTGACTTAAGATTACACCATTAGATAAAGATGTATGAAAGAAAATTAACCACGAGATTTGCCTAGACCCACCATTTGAACTCAAATAGCTAATTCATGAGGTCCAAATTTGAAATTTGTGTACCCATTTTTGAAATTCATGTGAATTTTTTTGACATCTACATGAATGTCATTAAGATTTTTGAACCCTAATGGCTATTTTTTCTAGCCTAAATTTGATGTCTGCACATCCATCATTTGATGTGTACACAACCATCAATGATCTACATGTTAAGGTGTGGAGCTAAAAGCTTCAACTATTTGTAGACACAAGAGAGGATGCTGAAGAACCAGAGAAACTGGCGTCGGTAGTATAACCGATGTCGGTCACAGATAATGGAGAAGGAGACCAGCGATGGCAAACAGTCAGTCGACGTCGACAGCACTAGACAAGCAGGGACCGGCATCGGTCGCCTATGTATTTTCGAAACTGTTGTTAACAAACAGTCAGTTAAGTAAAGCAAGTGTTTGCATGTCAAGTGACTAATTATAGTCATGAGCTGCGTCTCTTATTATTGTAACTAGAGTTCTATTTTTATAAGCATGGGATCCTATTTAAAGACCCATAAGGCATGTATTGTAATTATTCTAAGGAAAGTAAAAGCATTAAAGCTAGTAAGGTCAAGGAGATCAGTTGAAGCATTCAAGGATGGATAATAACTCAGCTTTTAGAGTTGTGTTGAGCAAGAGAGAGAGGGAAGAAGGTCTTGAGGTGTGGCAAGCAATTAAGGTGGAGGAAGAAGTGGCATCTTCCTTATTGTATTTTATTCTAGTATTATTTAATACAAGAGTGTGTATTGTCTCTCAAATTCTTCACTGTCTCAAGTTTTTAGCTACTTTATCATTCTGGTATAATTCCATGTTTAATTGCATATAAGAAAGTAATCAATTGTGCTCTAATTGGTAGAGCTAGAGATCCCCTAACAAGTGGTATCAGAGCTACGATTTGTAGGAAGCAGGGTATTGTTTTTGATTACAGGTCATTCACAGAGTTTTCTGATTGAGTGGGAGTTCAACAATGGTAGAAGAAAGTAGACTACGAATGGAGAAGTTTAACGGCAAGAATTATCAACATTGGAGGATGTAGATTGAGGACTATCTGTATTAGAAGGATTTATACTTACCATTGGGTGGGGTTGCATGCAAGCCCATAGATATGAAGGATGAAGAATGGAACGTTCTTGATCAGAAGGCTCTCGGTTCCATAAGGTTGAGCCTTGCATCGTCTGTGATTTCTAGCTTATCACAGTGCAAGACAACGGAGGAGTTGATAAAGTCCTTGGCAAATTTATAGGAAAAGTCCTCAGCTTCTAATAAGGTATATCTTATGAAGCAGTTATTTACTTTGCAAATGCAGGAAGGTGGATCGATACATACTCATCTCAGTGATTTCCATGGTTTGGTAAACCAACTAGCTTTAGTCAATATTGTTTTTGATGATGAGGTAAAGGCTCTCTTGATTTTATGTTCTTTGCCTGAAAGTTGGGACGGTATGGTTATGGCAGTAAGTAATTCTGCATCTGCTTCTAAAATCTTAAAAGTTGATGATGTTGTGAGTGTGATCTTCAATGAAGAAATATGCAGGAGAAGCACAGGTGAATCATCAGGGAATGCTCTAAGTGCAGAAAGTAGGGAAAGGAAAAGGGAGAAGGTTGAGCAAGGGAAATCAAGGTTGGGAAGGAGATCTGAGTCCAAAGGTATTACCTACTGGTTTTGTGGAAAGAAAGGACCTACAAAGAAGGAGTGTTGGTTGAGAGATAAAGAGAATCAACATGCAGGTTGGAATAAGCAAAGGATGCAAATATTGTGATGCAAGATGCTCTCATACTTTCTTCAGATAGTTAGGTAGGATCATGGATTTTAGATTCTAGTTCATCTTTTCATGTATCCCCAAACAGAGATTTGTTTTATGAGTATGAACAGGGAGATTTTGGAGTGCTCTATTTAGGGGATGGTACGCCTTGTCAGATTGTTAGCAAAGGGAAAGTGCAGCTAAGATTGTAGATTGACAACACATGGGTGTTGAAAGAGGTCATGCATGTTCCAATTTTGAAGCAGAGTCTAATTTCTATAAGAAGGTTAGGAGATGAGGGATGCACAATAACCCTCACAACGGATTCTTGGAAGGTTACCAAGGGAGCACTTGTTCTAGCAAGAGGTAAGAAAGTAGATACTCTTTATCTGTCTACTTGTATTACTGATTCTACTTCTGGTGTAGATTTAAAGATGTGGCCTAATAGGCTTGGTCACAAGAATAAGAAGGGAATGGAAGTTCTTGATTCAAAAGGTATGTGTTCAAATTCGGAAAGCATAGATACAGTTCATTGCAAAAAGAGGAAATTTGATGCTTTTGATAGGAACAAAGAAGCCTTGGTGTTTATGGAGGAGATGAAGGACAAAGATCAGTCACAGGGGCTAAATAAATCTGAGCAAGGCAGCATGGATAGAGGTCTGATCCAAGAAGAGCTCGCAGATGAAATTTTCATCACTTACAGGAACACACAGACATCGATGTCGGTCGCTTGGCACCGACATCAGTCATCTAGATATCGACATCGGTCATGTGTAGACTAGCAGGGTCAGTAGGTTGGACTGGAGAAGTCTGACATTGGTCATAAAGACTGATGTTGGTAGAAGGGACACCGGCGTCGGCCAAGGAAATGACGTCGGTAGTCAGGGTCAGTGCAGGGAACTGACATCGGTCAGGAGCAGACTGGGAGATGGCCTAGACCAGTCACTAAAATGGATGTTGGGTGAATTAATAAGTCTTAAACACCCATGTGGAGGTCAGGAAAGGTATGTGAACCTCATATTCATTGTTCACCTTCTCTATATTGCTTACTGATAGTCATGAACTAGGAAGATGGAAGAAGCAATGCAGATAGAATCCAAAAATAGTGGGAGCTTGGCATGGATGAGGAGTGTGAGTCCTTGGAGAACCAAACAGGTATTTGTTGGTAGTGTTGTCAGCTAGAAGGAAGCACTAGATAGAGGGATGGATTCCCGTTTTAGAGAAGAGAGTGGATGGACACATGAGACAGAAGGCTATGGTATATGGTCTTGATTATGCTATAGAACAATGGAGGTTTGACCATTGTATTTTATCTTTACCAGGTTGGATAATATTAGCTACATTATCCTGTTACTGTATTGTGTTACTTATTGTAGGGTTTCATATACAGGGAGTTTTTTGAGCTAAGGGTAGAGTTGGTTCAGAAGTATGTCATGGAGAATTTGGGAACATCAAAATTCTTGTGGCATAAGATACAGGTATTGCATCACATGTTTGCATGGTGGTTGGTCTTCAAGAGTGACGTTGAAGAGGGATATAGAGCCTAAAGAACAAAATAGATGGTGTATAGGTACAGGTACAAGTTACAGTTGTTTATCTCCAAGTGGGAGATTGTTAAGGTGTGGAGCTAAAATCTTTAACTATTTATAGACACAAGAGAGGATGTTAAAGAACTAGAGGAACCGGCATCAACAGTATAACTGACGTCAGTCATAGATAGTGGAGAAGGAGATCGGTGATGGCAGACAGTCGGCCGACGTCGGCAGCACCAAACAAGCAGGGACCGGCGTCAGTCGCCTGTGTATTTTTGGAACTATTTTTGATGAACAGTCAGTTAAGTGAAGCGAGTGTTTGCATGTCAAGCGACTAATTATAGTCACGAGCTGTGTGTCTAATTATTGTAACTAGAGTTCTATTTTTGTAAGCATGGGATCCTATTTAAAGACCCATAAGGCATGTATTGTAATTATTCTAAGGCAAGTAAAAGCATTGAAGTTAGCAAGGTCAAGGAGATCAGCTGAAGCATTCAAGGAGGGATAATAACTCAGGCTTTAGAGTTGTTGTGTTGAGCAAGAGAGAGAGGGAAGAAGGTCTTGAGGTGTGGCAAGCCTTTGAGGCGGGGGAAGAAGTGGCATCTTCCTTATTGTATTTTCTTCTAGTAGTATTTAATACAAGAGTGTGTATTGTCTCCCAAATTCTTTGTTGTCTCAAGTTTCTAGCTACTTTATCATTCTAGTATAATTCTGTGTTTAATTGTATATAAGAAACTAATCAATTTTGCTCTAATTGGTAGAGCTAGAGATCCCCTGACACTACATGTGACCATAAGATTTTTAAACTCAATATATAAATTCTAAGCTTTACTTTGACATCAGTGTGAACATCCCATTGTACAAGTCAATCTTTGAACACTTATTGTTGACCAAATTTGACATTTAGCTCAAATTGGGGTACCCCTAATAAAAAACTTGGTTTTTAGGCCTATAATGGGGTATAATTTATTGTAATGAGATGTTTTTTATTTCATTTGATGTTAATTAATGTTGTAATAGCTTTTGTCAATTAGTTTATAGGTCCATTTATCATTTTTGGTCATTTTAAGGGTCAAAAGAGGTGTGTTTAATGCTTTGTACAAGTTTTTAAATAATTTTTCAAGTTAAAAAGGATTATTTCATGCCCCATGTGTCCAAAAAGGTCTTAATTAACTTAAAATACTAAAAAAATTAGGTTCACTAGAAGAAAAGTCAATTTTATGAAAGAAATGAAAGCAAATGGCACTTGTAAAGCCTCCCTAGGAAGTGTGACACTTGGAGAAAGATTTAATTGTATCTTATACTTCCCCAAACTTATCTACACACTGTAATTTATTTATAAATTTCATTTTTTGCCAAAAAAATCTCTACTACATTTTTGTACTTCTTGACAGATTGAAGTGACACTTAGGTTTTTGCTTGGTATGATTAACACAAGGGGTTTCATGTAAAATGATTCTAGGAGGTGATATTAAACTTAGGAAGATAAATTTTTATATCAATAATTTTTATTTTTGTCAACCATACTTTAATAACCATGCATTTTAAGTTCATCTTCCAAAACTACCTGTTAATCTGTGTACCCTATTAGTTTTCTCTTAGTTTGAATAGTTTCATACCAACCAATTGGTCATATTTGCTCCAAAGAATTTTAAAATACTTATCCAATATTTCCCACATGTTTTTTCAAGTTTCATTATCTTTTTATGTTCTTATCAACTAAATTTGTAAGAGGAAACCACCATGAGCATTTTTAGTCAATTTTCCACTTAAAGGGGCTTAAATTGCATACAAAGGTTTAATGTAAATGGGAAATGGTGTCTAAAATGTTTTAATTCCATGTGGGCCACCTAATAAAATTTTTTTGTCTCACAACCTCATATTTTTATAGGAAAACCATGTCTCCACCATGCTAGAACAATTATTCAACATGTTGCATATCTTGTTCTAGGTGTTTGCAGATGATTTCCAAATTGAAAGGAAGGTTTGAATTTTTTTTTAACAAGAATTTTTTGTTAGTAATGCATATTTAATATTGGATATTCACATGAGGTCTTTTTTTACATCTTTTTCCTCTTTTCTACACTCACTACCCATATGTACAACCAACACATCTACAACCTTCATGATGATGTCATTAGTGCCTTGGTAATGGCTTCAATCATTGTGATATATGAAAACATTAATTTTAAGGTGTTAATGTGTTATTATAGGAATTATAACCTTTGAATATAAATAAAAATTTACTCAACTCATTCTAATACAACTAGAGAATGTTGATGTCTACATGTATGGTTTTGCCCACCTATAGGTGGCTTGACAAAGACATGAGGATTTATTGTTTGGTGAATTTGAAGCTTGGTAAGATATTTATTCAAAGTACTATCATATGAAAACCTCATAATATATCATTATTGAATTTAATATGGAAATGACATTATAACTCACATCAAAGGTTGAGATGACTATGTTTAGAGACACAGTCCCTAAAGGAATAAAACAAATGCCTAATATGTTTTGGTGGAGACCATTCAAAAAGGATTCAAGAAAATTTAAAGCAAAATGATGATCAAAACTTGAATCCCCTACATGGAGGAAATACTATAATAAGTTTGGGAGGAGGATGGTAAGCATAAGAGGATCTTTTGAGTTCTCAAAGTTGCCTTTAAAACACTAATTTCATTCAGTGTTATCTATAGCCATGTGAGTCAAGTTTACCTCCAAAACTAATCAAATGAGTTCCAATGCATAATAATAAGGTGGGATGGTTAAGTTACACAAATATACATAGTTTTTACAAAATAATTAAATAATATCATAAAAGGACATTTTTCATCCACTAAAAGGCAAACAATTTATACATAGGCCATATGCGTCTACAACAAGATAAAAGGTAGATGTCTTGGTTATCCAACATTGACCTAGAATATTGATGCTAAGAGAGTGTTTTTAGGTTTGTAAATTATATTATTGGTCCAGGTACATACATGATCATCTATAAGTCTCAATCAAGATCATTCCACATCATGTTTGAATATAGTTAAAGGTCTAATTTGCACCTATAACATAAGGGGTTGTCTCAGTCAGGTAATGATCATGTTTAGACATCCAAGTGATAAAAAGGAACTTGGTAAAGAGAAAAATTTAGTTCAAGGAGACATAAAGTGATTCTAAGAGATTAAATAAAATATTTTATGTTGTTTTAAGGCTATATGAGGTAAGGAACACCTATATGTATCCTTCCAAATAGGGTATAGTCCATGATAAAAGGTCTGGTCTAGTGGTTTAAAGTGCATTTTGAATTCTTGAACAGGGTAATATGATGAATTTATCAACTAAGAACATTATACATGAATTTTATGACACTCATACACTCTATGCAAGTAAAATTCACCTACATGTAAGGCCAAACTAGAGGTGTCTCAGTTTATTAGGAAAAAATCATTTTGTAAACTAAAAGTGCGCATGGAAGGGTGTAAGAGGAGTTAACAAGATGAAATAATAAATTAAAACTTTTAATTAAGAAATTAAAACATCAAAAGGCATATAAAATGTAATAAATATCTACTCAAACCTTTTTTATCCCATATACACCTACATCCAACTGTGACTGTATGAAATAGTGAGCTCGGGGTAGAGAGCAGGTTATTCAGAATCTTTAAGGTGTTTATAGTCTAAAAAGATAGATAATAGGTCCAAAAACATACCCAATGGAATTTTAAAGTGTATTAGGGACTAATGTATGTTTTCAAAGGTCTAATCCAGATAAGATCAAGCTAGGGTCCTCCTCGAACAAAACACAATCAACAGACAGTGAGTGAGGGGTTGATACTTATCAAGTTGGCAATGCAAGTTAGGATGAATGTACAAGACAAATAAGAGAATAAGTAATAACACACAATAGGTAATTTTAAAAAAAATCACGACATAATAATGCTTAGATACCTATAGGTAGGGTCTATAAATCAATCCAAACATAATCCACTTGAGAAGCCTACACACAGTGCCTTATATGAGCAATATGTTTATTTGTTTGAGATTTTTGGGGGTCATATGAGATGACCAAGTGATTAATTTTTTGGAAAGTGATCTTTAAAACTTGAATATTACCTTATAAAAACTATATTTTTTTATAATATTAGGTAAGTACCCCCTATTTTATCTCAGATAGGGGCTACTTTCCCGATGCATAAACTGATAATTTAAAGGAGAATATGATAGAAGAGTTGGTCCAATAGTTGGTAAAACATTAAGGGAATGTGTGGAGAGTTATAATACACTAATATTGATGTTAATAACACCTTACATAGGGGTGAAACTAAATAAGGTACTAAATAACTCCAAGGTTGCAATCAAGCATGTTAAACAAGTTTCGACCTAATACCCATTTAAGAAGTCAAAACCATTTATATCATGAGGTAGGAAATTTAATCAATTATAAAATGTTTATAAGATAATTTTAAAACATGTTTTAACTATTGGGACACAAGGAAAATCATAAAAATACTATCTTGAGGTCTTAAAGTGCAAACAAACTTCTAAGAATGGTGAGACCTTGAAGCCAAAGAGAGGGTCATTCTCAACTCCAGCATTAGAATATAACTAAAATGTATGGTAACCTTTTCATAGGGTTATAATATACATTTATAAGTTATTTTAATATATGGGAACCATCAAAAATCCATTTGGAGCCTCAAGGACAAACATAGACCTACAAAATGAGGAAAATAAGCTCAACAAGGGGACTTTGATTGATCGTATATTTCATGATATTTTTAATGGGATTCAAAGGAATTTGTGGAAGTAAATAGGGTCTTTTAAGATCATATTTTGAGAATTTTTTGGTAGGTTGGATGTTTGATATTTATGAGCCAACCTTAAGACCCAAAACTACTCTAAAACCCTACTAAAGCCTCAACCAGGACCCAATTGAGAAAGTGAGCTTGGAAAGCTAATATAATGAGATATTTTGGATATAATGGTGATTTTAAATTGTATATAACTCCATAAATATACTTCATATTCCATCTATTTGTATGAAATTATAAGGATGGAGTGAAAAATAGGCTATTTTTTACCATTTTTTTATGTTTTATAGGTTATAAAAGGATTAAAGAGATAAAAATAGCTTTGATTTGAATATTTATAATTATTATAACTCACCATATTCATTTTATTCCATTAATCAACTTCCATGTTCCCCCAACCAAGTGATTAAACTCAGCCAGTCAAACTAGTTTATCACACAAGCTAGGGAGAAGTGTGAAAACTTTATGTGGATGGCCTTTTAAGGTTCCCCTAATGATTACAAGTACATGGAGGGTATTTAAAAATGTCATCCAATTCCTTCTATATATTTTCATGGAAAAATAAATGAATTTTGGAGGCCAATTGTCAAAGGTGCATGAAAGGGTAGTTTTTTGGATAACAGATGATGATGGCTCACTTTTAGAGGTTTTCAAAGGACCAGCCATAAAACCAATGAATGGAGAGGAATTAATGATATCTCTACCCTAAATTAAAATCATAAAACCTGGTCCTCATTAGTTATGGGACATTTAAAAAGGCCCGATCATGAAGGTGGTTTTTTATGCAAAAGGGGGGGTTTTATGACACTTTGCATAACTTTGATGACTTGAATTGACATTTTTACTTAATTAACTTGAATTTTTATACCAATATATACTAATAATTAATGTATATATTATTTTTTCATCTTTTAAAAGTGTCTTTGTGACCCTTGGAATTCTCTCTCTCTCTCTCTCTCTCTCTCTCTCTCTCTCTCTCTCTCTCTCTCTCTCTCTCTCTCTCTCTCTCTCTCTCTCTCTCTCTCTCTCTCTCTCTCTCTCTCTCTCTCTCTCTCTCTCTCTCTCTCTCTCTCTCTCTCTCTAAGATTTACCCATTTTGGCATTGTATTGGATGTTCCACCTAAGTATGGTGAAGCCATGATCATTTATACAACTTTTGATCAATAAAATGATTAATTTTTACCTATTATATGACTATTTATAGTGTTTTTCATTTTAATTATTGATTTTTCTTAAGTAATACTCTTTTTTACTTAGCATGTTAGCTCATTCTTGCAACCTTTTTGTAGTTGGAAAAATTCTTCTTGCAAGGCATGTGAAGTGTTTTGGGATATGTCAAGTATTAATTGAGTTTTTCTCTTCATTAGTGCCATTCAATTTCTCTTGTCTATTCCTCCTATCCTAGATGTTCATCTTGACCTCACAATGTAACATTGATGTGAGAAGTTATAGATTGGAAGAATGTATGTTTGTTTTGTTGCTTGGTCTCAAGTGTAATATGCATATGGTTGGATGTCATCAATAAATTTGGTATATCACCATCAATTTATCTTTTCTTTAAATTTATTTCTCCCTTTTTACCCCTAAAATTAGTTTTAGTTGTAATCGATAGTGGTACATCAAGGGAACTAGCCCTATCTAGAGACTCACCTCATTCCTCAGGCCACCCACAAGCCTAGAGGTGATTCCATTTTTATAATTATATGATGAGAACCTTTTAATCTCCTCAAATGGGGCATATCCAAGTGACAATTCTTTTTGGCACACCTGGTAGGACTCTTGTTCTAAAATATTGGGAGATTTTCGGTGTTGTCTCTCAATAATCAACCTTTAGAGGCATCTATCAAAGCATCAATGGAAAATTTGAAGATACATAATTTGGTCAATCAGCCTAGGTATTCCATTTGAATATTGTTGATAAAATTTTATTGTGTTCCTACTTCCCAATGAAGTTTCATGGATGACCTTGGATTTGAGTTTTGTTCTCTACATGTTAGTGAAACATTAAAAGCTTGTGTCATTCCCCATATATATGAACAAGTCCTTGGTAAACCTTGTTATTATCCTTACCAACCTTAATATGAATTTTATCAACCCTAATATGATCTTTTTTATTACTATTAAAATGTTTGTTATCACTATGAGCCATGTCAAAAACATAGTCCTTTATTTCCCTCTTTATATTGACACTATGTTGCTAGACAATCCTATGAGAATGGATACGAAGAAAAACCTACCTTTTAGCCTCAACATGAGCCCTATAATTTGTTTCATGATGACTATCAACATCAATATTTTTCCTATAGTCATCATCATCATCATATAAAAGAAGATATTTATATGGGTTTTACATAAATATATAATTGGCAAAATGCAACTCTTGCTCATGTAGATGTTACTCCTAATCAGCGCAAGAATTCACTTCCATTAGAACTCACTAGTGATTTCCTCTTTTCCAAACCAATTAAGAAGATTTATATTTCACCCCATACTCCATATATAACCCCCTCACCTTTCAATACATCTCATACTCTAGCTCATTCACCCAAAATCCATGAGCCTATCTATCAAGCCTCCACTTCATTTCTTCTCAAAGAGGAATCTATCTTGAGAGAAGTAAGTAAAGAAGAATAAATTGAATTCATGAAAGATCAAGAGAATATTATGAGTGATTATGAAGAATAAATCACCATAGGTACTCCCCTTTGTGAATAAAAGGATAATCCAATAGCTAATGTCTTTATGTTTGATGGAATGTGTGTCTATGAAAAATACCTACTTTTCACCTTCAACCTAGTTTTGAGTTCTATATACCACCTCCACCAACTAGATCATCTTGTCATCACCCTATAACTATTTTAATTTATTTACTTGTGATATGGGAAATTAATTAGGATCGAATGGTTGAAAAACAAAGAGATCTCTTGTTCGAGGAAAACCTACCTCCTTAGCAGCCTCATTAGGCTAGATTACATGATTTCAAAATGCCTAGTCTTAGCATCACCATGAAGGAGAAGTAGATGGAAGATATTGTATCCATTGAAGGAAACTCTAAATCTAATAAAAAGGTTATATATGATCATAATAAAAATGAATTGAAATGTGATATCAAAGATGGAGAACACTTTCAATTCATCTCTCAAGAAGTGGCAGCCCTAGATGAGTTTCATGAGACCAAGGTAGAATAATTAGTTCTTGAATATGATCATAATGAAGAACATCTATGGCATAAGTTGAATTCCATATGAAAATAATTTGATGATTTGGTTGAAGCTTCTTCTTCTCCAAAATATTGCATAGGTAATGATAAACCCAATCTTGTTGATGAGTCTAATGGATATGAGCTTGAGTGTGTAATCAAATATAAAGATGGAGCTCTTTTTACTAGTCAAGAACTAGTTATGATGAAGCCACTTGATGATGTAATGGATATTGAAGAGCATCATCTTGATGGCATCATACATCAAGAAGAGAATATGGAAGAAAATTTAGTTTTATTAAAGAAATGGAAGTAAATGGCATTTTTACAACCTCCTTAGAAAGTGTGCCAATTTTGAAAGATGTAAATATGTCCCTTCAGCATCCCCACACTAATATCCATGCTTGACTTGATCTAGAAGTTCCATTTTTGGCCTAAAACTGTTATGTTGCATTTTTCCCCTTCTTGTTAAATTGAAGTGACACTCAGGTTTTTGCTTGGTATGGTCAACACAAGGGGTTTCAGGTCAAATCCTTTTAGGAGGTGATAGTACACTCAAGGATATCCATTTTCATATCATTAAGTTCTAGTTTCGTTAAGGTATGGTCAACATAAGGGGTTTTAGGTCAAATGATTTTAGAAGATGATAGTACACTTAAGGATATACGTTTTCAAATCAATAAGTTTTAGTTTGGTTAACCATGCCTTATGAACCATCCATTTGAAATTTAGCTTCCAAAATTGCCTGCTAATTAGTGTACCCTATCAGTTTTCTCTCAATTTGAATAGCTACATATAAACTAGTTGCTCATATTTACTCCAAATAATTTTAAATTCATTTTCAAATGTTCCCCATACTTTGTTTCATGTTTAATTAGGTTTGTATGTGCTTATCATCTAACTTTATAAGAGGAAACCACCATGAGCATTTTTACTTAGTTTTCCACTTATAGGAGCTTTAATTACATAAAGAGGTTTCATTTTAATGGGAAATGGTGTCTTAAATTTTTTAATTCCATGTGGGCCACCTCCTTAAGGGTTTTTGTCTCATAACCCCATAGTTTGATAGTAAAACCATGTTTCCACCATTCTATAAAAATCATTCAACATGTTGCCTACCTTGTTCCAGGTGTTTGCAAATGCTTTCCACATTGAAAGGAAGGTTTGAAGCTTATATTAATAAGTATTAGTCATCAATCATGATTGTGGAAGATTGGAGATGCACATGAGGTCTTTTGTTTCATATTTTTCCTCTTTTATATACTCACTACCCATACATACAACCAACACATATACAACCCATCTTTGTCCTCTTTTCTATACTCATTGACCATACGTACAACCAATGCATATACAACCTTCATGATGATGTCATCAGTTACTTGATATCAACTTCAATCATTGTGATATATTAAAATTTTAATTATAAGGTGTTAAGGGGTTATTATAGGCCTTAAACCCTTGGAATGCAATGAAAAATGTACTCAACTCATTCCAAGATAACTAGCGAAGCTTGTTGCTTGCATGTATGGTTTTACCCACCTGTAGGTGGCTTTATAGAGACATGAGGATTTATTTTTTGGTGAATTTAAATATTGGTAAGCAATTATTACAAAGTCCTAGCATATTCAAACCTTAAAATGCACCATTCTTGAATTGAATATGGAAATGGAATTATAATTCACTTCAAAGGTTAAGATGACTATGTTTAGAGACATAGTCCCTAAAGGAGTAAAATAGAGGCCTAATATGCTCTAGTGGAGACCATTCAATAAGGATTCAAGAAACTTTGAAGAAAAATGATGATCAAAATTTTCATATACTACATGGATGAAAGACTATACTAAGTTTGGGAGGAGGATGGTAAGTAGAAGATGGTATTTGAGTTCTCAAAGTTGCCTTTAAAACATTATTTTTATTTAGTGTTATCTACAACTATGTGAGTCAAGTTTACCTCCAAAACCAATAAAATGAGTTAAAATGCATACTAACAAGGTGGGATGGATAATTTGCACCAATAGACATATTTTTTCCAAAATCATCAAATAAGATCATAAATGGACATTTTGCATCCACTAAGGGGAAAATAATCTGTACACAGGCCATATGCATCTATAGCTGGATAAAAGTAAGATGTTTCAATTATCAAACAATGATCTATAATATTGATGCTAGGAGGGTGTTTTGATGTTTTTAAAGTAGAGTAATGGTTCAAGTACATACATGATCATTTAGAAGGGTCAGTCAAGATCTTTCCACATTATTTTTGAATATAGTTAAAGGTCTAATTTGCACCTACAATACAAGGGGTTGTCTTAGTCAGGTAGTGATCATGTTTAGAGCTCCAAGTGATAGAAAGGAACTTGGTAAAGTGAAAAATTGGGTTCAAGTAGATATAAAGTGATTATAAGAGACTGAATAAAACATTTTATGTTGTTTTAAGGCTAGATGAGGTAAGTTACACCTACAAGTGTCCTTCCAAACAAGGTATAGTCCATGATAAAAGGTCTAGTCTAGTGGTTTAAAGTGCATTTTGAATGCTTGAACAAGATAATATGATGAAATAATAAACTCTTAATGTTATACATGAATGTGATGAGCCTCATACACTCTATTTAAGACAAATTCACCTACAAGCAAGGCCAAGCTAGAGGTGTCTCAGTTTATCAGGTAGAAATCATTTTATATACTAAAGGTGCACATGGAAGGGTATAAGAAGAGTTAATGAGATGAAATAACAAATGATCACTTTTTATTAAGAAATGAAAACATACACAAGTAATATAAAATTTAAGGAAGGCCTACTCAAACCTTTTGTATCCCATATACACCTACAACCAACTCTGACTATATGAAATAGTGGGTTGAGGGTAGACAATAGGTCAATTAGAATCTTTAAGGTGTTTATAGTATAAATAGATAGATAATAGGTCTAATAACTTACCCAATGTAATTATAAAGTGTCTTATGGACTAATTTAGGTTTTCAAAGGTATAATCCATATACGATCAAGTAAGGGTCCTCCTCAAACAAAACATAGTGAGTAGACAGTGAGTGAGGGGTTGATACTTACAAAGTTTTTAATGAAAGTTGGGATGAATGTAAAAGCCAAATAAGAGAATGAGTAAGAACACAAATTAGGATCTTGTATAAAAAAATCTAAAGACACAATCATGATTATATACCTAAAATTAGGGTCTATAAAGGAAGCAAAACATACTCCACTTGAGAAGCTTGCACACAGTGCCTTATATGAGTAGCTTGTTTATTTATTAAAGATTTTTGAGGGTCATATGAGATGAGAAATTGGTTAATTTATGTGAAATTGATACTCAAAACTTACATATGACCTTAAAACAACTATATTTTTTGATAAAATAGGGTAATTATCCCCCATTTTCTCTCGAATAGGGGATACTTTCCCCATGCATAAACTAACAATTTAAAGGGGAATAATATAGAAGAGTAGGACCAAGAGTTGTGAAAAAATCAAGGGAAGGTGTGGATAGTTATAATACACTAGGAACAATGTGTATAACAAATTTGATAGGGGTGAAATGAAACAAGGTACTAAAGAAATCCAAGGTTGCAATCAAGCATGTTAAGTAAGTTTTGATCTAATACCCATTTGATAATTCAAAACCATTTATATCATGAGGTAGGATCTTTAATAAATTAAAAAATGTTAAAATATAATTTTAATTTTTTTAACTATTGGGACACAAGTAAAATCATCAAAAGACTATCTTGAGGTCTTAAACTATAGATAGGTTTCTAAGAATAGTGAGACTTTGAAGCCAAAGAGAGGGTCATTCTCAACTCCATTATTAGAAGATAAATAATATGGATTATAACATTTTAATAGGGTTATAATAGACATATCTATTTTAATGTATGGGAATCATCAGAAAGCCATTTGGAGCCTCAATGACAATCTTAGACCTACAAAATGAGGAAAACAAGCTCAACAAGGGGAATTTGATTGCTTATATCTTTAATGATATTTTGAATGGGATTATTAGGAATTTTTATAAGTAAATATGGTCTTTTAAGATCATATTTTGATAATTTTTTGGTTGGTTTGATGTTGGATCTTTATGAACCAACCTTAAGACCCAAAACTTCTCTAAAACCCTACTAAACCCTCAACCAGGACCCAATGGAGAAAGTGATCTTGGAAATAAATATAATTAGATATTTTGGATATTATGGTGATTTTAAATTTTATAGGAATCTTTAAATATACTTCACATGCCAGCTAGTTGTATGAACTTGTATGGATGGAGTCCAAAATAGGCTCTTTTTTACCATTTTTTTGTTTTATAGGTTCTAGAAGGAGTAAAGAGATGAATCCAACTTAGGGTGGAAGATTAAGACTTAATACAACTCCCAATATTAATTTTATGACTTGATTAAACTTCTAAGTTCTTTAACAAGGTGATTCAATTCAGCCAGTCAAACTCACATATTAAACAAGCTAGGGAGAAGTGTGAAAAATTCAAGTGGATGAACTTGTAAGGTTCCCCTAATGCTTCTAAGTCCATGGATGGTCTTGAAACATTCCACCCAATAAATTTTATGTATTTTCATGGAAAAATAAAGGCATTTTTGAGGCCAAGTGTGTAGGGTGCATGGAAGGGAAGTTTTCTAAATAGTAGATGATGATGGCTCACTTTTAGAGGTTTTTAGAGGACCAGGCATGAAATAAATGGATATAAATTCATTTATTATGTCCATACCTACATTCCACTCATGAAAATTGGTCCTCATAATTTATGGGATGTTCAAATAGACCCAATCACGAAGGTAGTTTTTTTTGTGCAAAAGGGAGAGTTTTGTGCCACTTTACATAACTTTGATGACTTGAATTGACATTTTTACTTCATGACCTTGCATGGTTAGACCCATAATTTATTTTCATGTATTTATAACTTATTTTATCAGCTTAAAAAGTGTCCTTGTTACCTTTGGACACCTCTTCTTCTCTCTCTCTCTCAAACTCTATAAGAGTTAGAGATTTTGGCATTGTATTGGATGCTTCACCTGAGTATGGTGAATCCTTGCTCATTTTTATAAATTTTTATCAATAAAATGACTAAATTTTACCTCTTATATGACTATTCATAGTGTGTTTCATTTTAATAATTAATTTTGCTTAACTAATAGTCTTATTTCCTTAGCATGCTAACTCATTCTTGCAAATTATTTACAATTGGAAAACTTATTCTTAAAGGGCATGTGAAGTGTTTTAGGATATGTCAAGTATTAATTGATTTTTTCTCTTAATCAATGCCACTTTAGGCCTCTTGTCTAGTCCTCCTATCATAGATGTTCATCTTGACCTCAAAAAGTAACATTGATGAAAGAAGTTATAGATTGGAAGAGTGTATGTTTGGTTTGTCACTTGGTCTCAAGTGTAATATGCATATGGTCAAATTTCATCAATTAATTTGGTGTGTCACCTCCATTATTTAAGATTTTATTTCAATTTTTTTCCCTTTTCACGCCCCAAATTTAGTCTTAGTTACAATCCATAGTGGTAAATCAAGGTAACTAACCCTATCTAGAGACTCACCTCATTTATTAGGCTAAATAAAAGCCTAGAGGTGATTCTATTATTATAAATGGACGAGGAGTTCCTTTTCATCTCCTTAAAGGGTGCATATCCAAGTGATAACACTTATAACCTGAGCTAGAGAACTCACCAAGTCATGAAACTTTTAGAGGATGATCTAGGTGCAAAGAGCTCCATGGTGTTGTAATCCTTTAGCTCATGGGAGATTCTTGAGTGAATATAAAAAAGTCTCAAACAAGATGGTGTCCTCATTTTTGCATGATGTCTTAGTGATGGTCAGGTTCTTCAAATTTTCATAGTTCATATTTTGATCATTCCTTTAAGGTTATTATGAATTTATAAAGTTTATGAAGCCTTCTAATTTCTATGAATAATTATGGACATCATGAGGACCTTCTTAGATCCCTCTATTTTAAATACTAACCTTTATTCTAATTCAATTAATCTACTCATAAATTTAGACCCTATTAGGATTCTCTCTAGGTCTAGGTGAAGCTTGGTACATGGGCCAAACTGACCAACATTTCTGGCTACTCAATTAGCTTGACCAACCTACTAGTCATGGAACCTAGTTATTGACCAAGTTTCCTCATGATGACTGAATGAATAAGGTAATTATTACAGAAAATGACTCTAATTTATTTTTCAAGTACTTTTGGAGTAATGGGGAACCAAAAATAAACAAGAAAGCAACTAAAGGGACTGAAACTAACTAAACAACTAAAAGAAAACAATGTACAAAAGCACTTGGAGGAACATATAGACCTATCTACTTATGTATAAAGAGTAAGAAATTAAAATAATATAAAAACTTAAGATACCTCCCATTGAAATGGATGGGAAGGCTCTCTCTATTCAATCTATAAATCTCAAAGGTATTACTTTCTTTTTAACTTGTGATGACATAAGGTCAACTCTAAAGGCTATCAAATTTGGAGTGTTTTTTTGGTTTTCCTAGTCCTCATCCCATTTGAGGACTATGTCACCTTGATGGATTATATTTGATGAAGCTATTTTGTCAAAATATTCCTCAACTTTCTACTAGTTACACCACATGTTATGCATGGACACATCTCTTATCTCTTCCAATTCTCTTAGTTCATTCATCCTAACCTCTATTGCATCACTTTCTAGAGGATCTAGCTGGTGCACAAGTTCCAAATCTAGAAGATATAATGAGATAGGTAGCCTTGCTTCTCTTACATAAAATAATAGATAAGGTAAATGAATAATGGACTTCTTTGGGGTGATTGTATCAGCCCATAAATTAGTCTTCAACTTCATATGCTATGATCTCTGATTATCTTCTAGTGTTCTTTTGATGATCCTAATTAGGTTCTTGTTAGTGAACTTAGCTAGTCCATTACCTTATGGATAGTAATTTGATGAAGATGTAATATAAATAACTTAATAAAGATCCCATTCACATACCTTTGCTTTTTTTAATTCTAAATCATTATTTTATATTATTATAGAAGGTACTCCAAAATGGCTAACTAGACTCTCATAGAACTCAAGCACAAAGTTCTCATTTGCCTCTTTCAAAGGTATTACTTCTACCCACCTAGTGAAATAGTCTATAGCTGTCAAGACCCATTTATGACTATAAATAGATGGAGGATTTATTATTCCAATGAAATTCAAACCCCACTTCATGAAAGGTTGATCAACCTAAATAGGCCTCAATGGCATAACAACTAGTCTCCACTTTCTTGCAAACATTACACACTTTGAACACTTCCTAACCCATGTATGTGCATCCTCAAATAATTTAGGCCAAAAGTAAACATATATAGTGATTTTTTTATCCATATTATTGGATACAAAAAGGCCTCTAGATGGAATATCTTGAAATTGTTTGAAAATCTTGTCAAATTGATTAGCTTCAACACACCTTAAAAGCATACCTCCAATGTCCCTTTTGGACAACATTCTATCAATAAAAATGTATGGTACTAATTTTATACTAAAATTTATTCTCATTGATACATCTAACCCATTTGACATTTTCTTATTTGAAGGAATCTAGCAATGTCTTATGTCCAATTGGATGGAGAAGTAGTTTCAGCTTCTTTTATGGTGTCTTAAAGTGTTAAAACCATCTCCATTTCTTCTTTCACATATCTTGAATGATGTTCACACAATCATTTAAGTTAGACCATATTTTTTACCTTCACTTAAATATCATATTCCATTCACTTAGTGACCCATCTAGCTCTCTTTTCACTTAAGTCTCTATTGAGGATGAAATCCTTCACACTAGGATGAGCTACAATTAGTATAATCTTGGTATTTGAAACCAAGTGTCTAAATTTTTTCAAACCTCTTATAAAAAAAGTATATAATTTTTAAAATATAGTACATATCCTCATATCCTTCTAAATATTGAGTTAAAAAATAAATGGGTTTCTGTAAACCTTCACTATTATGTTACAAAAGCATGACTAAAATTGTACTAAATGTAGAAAAAAACATAAATAAAGAAATCCTTACTAAAATCTAGATTAAGAAAAGTAGGAGCTTGATTGATTACTTGTTTAATGGATTGAAAAAATATCTTACACTCCTTACTCCAAGTGAATTCTTGATTTTTCTTTAGCATGTGAGTGAGTGGCCTTACTAATTCTATAAATATAGGAATAAATCTTTTAATGAAATTGATCTTACCTAAGAAGCTTTGCAATAATTTCTTACATTTTGTAAATGATAGAGAAAGGATTTATTATATTCTCTCTAGATAAATATAAAGACCATCTTTGGACACTACATGCCCAATCAATCTCCCCTCATGCACTAAGAAGATACACTTATTTGAATTCAATGAAACTCCAAATTGTTTGAATCTATCAAAAAGTATTCTTTATTATGTTAGATGATCATTATAATCCTTTAAAAATATAGTAATTTCATCAAGATAAACTAATACCATTTCACACAAAAGACCTTGGAATTCAATATCCATTGCCCTTTGGAAAGTGGCTTCAGTATTAGAAATCTCAAAAGGCATCTTTTTATAAGCATAAGTACCTAAGTTGGTTGTGAAAGCTACTTTGTACCAATATTTATCTTTCACCAATATCTAGTTTTAACCTAAGTACCCATCTAATAATGAGAACCTTTGTGAACTTGATACCCTCTTCAATATTTGATCCATTGAAGGAAGAGGATAATGGTCTTTTAGTGACACTTTGTTTAAATATCTAAAATCTATACATAGTCTTATCTTTCCATTTTTATTTCTTAGTATCACAAGGTCTGATACCCATGTTTAATGATTTATATTAAACATTATACTTGACTCAATCATCTTGATAAAATCCTTTATCATGAGAATTTTAACCTTGGGGTTGATGGGCCTTTACTTCTATCTTATTGGTTTTACATCATGCTCAATCTCAATAGTATGTTGTGATAATATGCGGTCAACCCCCTTAAAATCATGATATTAACAAGAAAATATATCCATGTACTCATTACATATTTAAATGAAAACTACTCTCTTAGAATCAATGTTCACTTTACCCCACTTGAGTTTCTTACCTTCAACTTTGTAAACTTGCTCATAATGTTCTTCCTTGGAATATATGTTTACCTTGTCATTTCTAAGTTGATAATATTCATTCAAAATACTCTCCAAGGTTACTAAACATTTAGGCATATTATTTTATCTCAATTACACAATCTGATCTTCATATTGGCATTGCAATTTATTTTAATTCATTGAGAAAAAATCTACCTCATTTTGTAGGAAATGGGCTATCTATTTGTCACTACCAAATCATAATGTTCTTCCTTGGAATATATGTTTACCTTGTCATTTCTAAGTTGATAATATTAATTTAAAATGATCTCCAAGGTTATTAAAGCTTTAGGCATATTATTTTATCTCAATTACACAATCTGATCTTCATATTGGCATTACAATTTATTTTAATTCATTGAGATAAAATCTACCTCATTTTCTAGGAAACAGGCTATCTATTTGTCACTACCAAAAACTTGAAAACTTACCTCATTATTTTTAATTAATGTCTTACATACAACCTTGATTTGGGTTTGATATTTATTATAATTGAGCTGGTCCCCTATATCACATTGTGCTCCTACAGCAATAAGGCTATTTTCATGTTGATTGGCTCCTCTAAGAATGGAGTAGATATCAAATGCTAGGAAATCTTCCATGAGGTCTAAAAATATATGTTTTGAGCCTTTAAGAGTGGGTTATTTACTTCACTTAACGCTCTTACTTTTTATTCTTTAAACTTGATATCAACTTTCACTTACACAAGCTTAAGACCTCTCTTTCTAGCCCACTGAAGGCCATAAATAATTTCATATTTTATTGTATTTGATGTACAACTAAACTAAAATATAATTTAAGAATAATACCTTTGATATAGAGGTCAAAATAACATTACACCATCCCTACTCCCATTCTTTGATCTTTATCAATCAAAGAACATATTCCACACCCCTTCTTGATCTTGATTTGAATTGGTGAGACTAGGTAATGAGTCACCTTCTTCATGCATGTAGTAGACACCAAAATTATCTTCATCGGTACCTTTTTATGGGTCACACCCATGGTTATTATCATAATAATCATCCAAGAGTATATCTAGTATGCCTTTAAGTGGATTATAAGGTTCTTGATCAATAGTGCCTTCATCTTCTTCTAAAATATTGCAGTTCATATTAGATATATTTGGAATTTATGGTTCAAGGTGAAATATAAAAATAGTCTCTAATATTATAGTGAATTTGGTTCTATATCTAGTTCTAAAAACCATGTATGACCAATTTTAATAAACATATCCTCCTATTTTAGTAGTGAAATCTCTAGATAGGAAAAGTGTAAAGCATGGAGGTAAATAAACAATAACTATATCCTATGAAATGGTGAAGTTTGGACAAGCAGTAAGTAAAATATTAAGATTGTTTGAGGATGACCACAATATTAGTAGGAAAAATATCTAACTATAATATTCTTTTTTCATGAGGTTCATACTTAAGCTTTAGTTTTTTAGCTATGGATTAAGGCATGACATAAGTACTAGCTCCACTACCAATCATACAATTGTGGATAACACAATATACTATGATAACTAAAAGATAGATTGGAAGAGGCTTAGTCACCTTAAGATCTTGGGCTCAAAACATGGATTCGATGTAGTTAGAATATAACTTTCTCTTTCCTTTTTAGGTGGTCTATCAGAGATTTTGATATTTGAAATATCATTTTGTAGATACTCTTTTTATCTTGGGATTAGAAGTGTATCCCACATTGAAATTGATATTGAAGCTTTCTTCATAAGATCTATAATAATGAGAGAAGAAGTGGTTTTTCTTGACTAAAATTTGAGATCAAGGAAGGCTCCCAGATGTTGTGTGAAGTGAGGGATGTAAGGACCTTTCACATTTTTCCCTTTTGGATCTTGAACCTATTGAATTGGTGTCTTTTGAGGAAGATCATGAGTGGTGGTCCTTTGTGGTGGATGAGAAAGGTTGAGGGGATACCTTATTAGGAGTTAAACCAGCACTAATTTCCCTATTCTTAGATCTAGTATGGGCTATAATTTAATTATAAACATTAGGCATATTTTGACTTTGATTTGAAACTGTGTTCAAAATAATTCTCATGTTCCTCAAAGGTCACAAATGTGGTTTCAATAGGTTCTTTACCATTCTCTCCTCCTTGTTGATTTGGCACTTCTGATTGTGTAAATGAAGGAAAGTATCCATGTTATATATAGGTTTCCTTATTTTGATAAGATGCCAAGTTTTTATGTAGAGGAGGAGTTAAACTTTCTATCATATAAGATTTATGTGATATCTCAATAGTTTGTTCCATGTCCATGTCATTTGATTTATCCCACTAATTTTTGTATTGCCCTTATTGAGCATAGGTGTTTTGAGTTGGCACAATGTCTCTATAATTACTTGGAACATTAGGATTATATTACCTTGACTAATATTTTATGCTTGTCCTTGATAATTAGACTAATAAGATGGCCTATTATACTGATAATTTTTATTAGTATTTTTAAATGGCTTGTATGGTTGAGCTTGTTTTATTTCCATTACAAAAACCTTTTTTTTATGAGCCTTAAGAAGACTCTGTATCTTCCCTAATATGTCATATTGATCACCTTCTATTTTACAAAACTTTGTTGAATATGGACGTGGATAAATAGTTGGAGAAAGAGGATGGATCTATGGAAATAGAGGCATTAGTGGTCTTGGGGATAACTTACATTCTTAAATAAGGCATTTCTTATCCTTGATTTCTATTTCAAAAGCCTCAAGTAGAGTGTTCCCACCCATGGAATTAATCATCATAGATACATCTAAATTGAGAGCCTTCAGGTAGTACATAAAATCATAATTGGGTGTAGGTTTGACCACTGTAGGGATTCTATCCTAAGTCTTCTAGAACCTATAATTTAAATCCACCTTTAATTCAAGATTAAATTTATTGATTGTTGTAAGATACTACTCAAGTGAAAGGTGGTCACTTTTATCTTCAAAATGTTTACATAATACCTCCCCAGATTTATCCCAATTATTGATTGATGTGGGAGCCAACCCTCTGTACCACTTAAGTGTTTTCAATTTGAAATAAGTTGCTAAAAACCCTAGTGTTACATTTTCTTGAGTCATGTGATGTACTAAACAAAGGTTAATAATATATGTAATATGTTCTATAGGGGTGACTATATTTTCCCTTATAAAATAATGAAGATATTTCAAATTTGAGACTAACATATCATCCCATTGACTAAGATTTAGAGGATTACCACCATTGAATGGCACAAATTCTTATCTTCTAGGAACATACATCTAAGGTATGGGGTTTATAAAAATATTTGGATAAATAATATTGGCTTGAATAGGAGAATTTTGTGAAATAAGAAGAGGAATAAGTGGTGTAGGTGTAGGATTTTACTGAGAGGCTTTCTTCTTTTTCTTTGTTGATTGGAAACATAGCTCAAATAAATTTGTCTCTTTCTCTTTTACATAGGATCTTGTAACAACTCTTGGTGGCATAAAAAATAGGCAAATCTAAAAATGAAACTCTCATATTTTCTACTATACTCAAATATGCAGATATATGATTAAAATTATGCAAATAGGTGGTCCTATTAGGCATGCCATAGTTATTTACTATCTAGATAGCACCCAATATAGGTTAGATTACTCAAGTCTAACTCATACCTAGACTAACATGGGAATCATATACGGCCAAAGGATGTCTATATCTAGATCAGAGATCTAGGGTTTTAATGAGGCTATTTACTTAGATATGATAGTTTAGACCTCTCTTTATAAGACCTAAACAAGTTGTAGTGAAAAGAGTTAAGATATTTCATAAATTAAAACCTATTCTAACATGTGGTGATGCACCAAATATTTAAATATCCACTCTCAATATTAAACTCATTATCACACTAATAAACTATAAATAGAACTAATGTAGTGTCTAAAATGGTTTCCATGTAATAATGCTTCACTTAGAAGTTAATTTGATGGACTTAGGTTGGAGGGAAATAAGGGTAAGGCTTAATTGAAAGCACTTACAATCAACAATCCACTCTATACTTGAGACATCAACATTAAGACACACTATATGACCTATAAGAAAAGTTTATTATCACTTAGGTTGAACTTGGATCTACAAAGAGAAGATGACAACCAATTTTTCATATCAAACAAATAAAAAACATTAAGCACAAATTAGTAAAAAACTACAAAATTCTCTATTCATTATTCTAAGAGGTTAAGAATATAATATTGAGTAGATTCTAATCATACCATCTTAAGGGATGTTTAACTATAGTTCCAAGGATATATTTATAGATAAAAGGTAAGAAAGAGAGATATTTTGGTACTAAAAAGGGATCAATGAACTCAACTCTATTTGAATCGTAGTTACAACTACATATACATTTATGCTCATCCAAGATTCTTGATTGATCAAAGTTAATCCATTTCATATCTACATTATTTCCTCATTATTTTTCCCTTATGGTTGTAATGATGGGATAATGTTGTTCTAAGCTAGGATTTTGCATCAATTTAGTTACAACCATATCATCAATTTGTTAGAGTTTTATCTTGGTGTTAACTGCTCTTCACTAGTTCATCTAAGATGCAAGAGTGGAGAGAAGGGTCACTTTCATGCATATAGTCTTGGTGACAAAGCCATTGAAGTATATGTATTTACCTTGATGCCATAATTCAAAAAGATGGATCTGGTTCAACTTGAGCTAGACTCAAACTTGTCTCCATGCTTTGGTCAAAAACTTCTCCTTTGACTTCTAATGAGAAAACTCCCTAGGTTTGAATTTGACCATCAAAAACCAACGTAGACCAATTAAAGAGATATAAATTTCTTTTCTCCTATTGGTCCCATAGATCCCTACTATCAAATATTTGACCATTTGACCTCTTTCACACCATATATTTCTTTGGTGCAAACAAATGAGGTCCATTGATTTAGATCCTTGGACTACTTTGACATGTTGACTTGAGATCATATCATGAGATCAAGATGTACAAAAAATTGTGGACCATAAGATTTAGTTGGACCTCCCATTTGAACTCAAATAGCTAATTCATGAGGTCTAAATTTGATGTTTTCATGCCCATATTTGATGTTTACATGAACATTTTTTATGTCTGTGTGAATGTCATTAATATTTTTGAACCCTAATAGCTATTTATCATGGCCTAAATTTGACATGTGTGTAGTAATAATTTGACATCTGTGTGGCCATCAATAATGTCTACATGACCATGAAATTTTTGACCTCAATATATAAATTCTAAGCTTTACTTGATGTCAATGCAAACATCCCATTTTGTAAGTCAATATTTAAATGCTTATAACTCGAGCTAGAGAACTCACCAAAGCATGAAACTTTCAGAGGATGATCTAGGTGCAAAGATCTCTATGTCACTAAAATACTTTAAATTATCAGGAATTTCTAAATGAAGATAAAAAATTCTCAAACAAGATGGTCTGCTCATTTCTGTATGACATCTTGGTGATAGTATGGTTCTTCAAATTTGTATAGTTCATCTTTTGATCATTCCTTTAAGGTTCTGATGAATTTATAAGGTTTGTGAAACCTTATTATGTCTCTAAATGCTTATGAACATCATTAAGACCTACTTGGATCCCTTCATTTTCAACGTCGAGCCTCCTTGTAATATATTTAATCTCCTCATCAATTTGGGCCTTACTAAGCTTCTCTCTAGGTATATCCAAAGCTTGGTATGTGGGCCAAAATGGCCAAAAGCTGATTTACCTAATTATTCATGGATTATTATGGTTGTTAAAACTTTTTTTTAATTTTTAACCAAACTATAAGTCATATTTTGATATGGGATAGTTGTATGTTACTTGGATTTCATGATTTGATTATTATGAATTAGATAATTATGAATTCTATACATAATGACTATGTTACTATTGTCATCAAATTATGCACCTTAGGACACTCTATTCAAGATCCTATAATTTTATGAAACATTGAATCATCTCTCAATTTATGAGAACTTGAAGGATAGATGAATCTCTAGATTATAAGGGTTATCTCCCTAGATATGACTTGATGTGTTTATGCTACTAAAACTACCTAATATGGGTGAAAAGGAAAATAAAAATGGTTTGATAAAACCTAAACTCAGAGGTGATGCAACAAGAATTACTTCCATTCATACATTTTGAATTTGTATAATGAACTAAGACAACCAAACTAGGATCAACACCATCAATGGAACTCCCTAGCATTAGTGTTTCTCATGAAGGAAAATAAAAACTCTAAAAATTAAGGCAAATGAAATAAAGGTCAGATATGACACTACCAAACTCATAAACACTTCAAGAGTCTATTTTAGTAGCATATACTTCATGAAACCTATTTAGGAGAGAATTCATTTGTAGTAACACATTTAAAGACAGCATAAAAACAAGATGAACTCAATCTATACTTGACATTCAAGATGGATCACTTCAACACATAGTGCAAATGGACTTAGAGGATGACCATCTTACTTCTCATTAGCTTAAGTACAAATCAAGGTACAATTTTGTTAGGGTTTTGCCATGCCAAGAGTTGGAATCCTTTGCAAATAAAAAATGGCTTGCATTTATAAAATGTGAGAAGAGAGAGAGAGAAAAGAGAAGTTTAAAGGACAAAAGAACAAGTGTCAAAATTATCACATTATTTACAAAGAATGAGAATTAGGTTTAAGATATGTCAATAAATTTATGTGGACATGTGTTCATTTCAAACCAAACAACTCCCTCACATGTGGTGTAGGAACTCTTCCACTTTCCTTTGAAAATTTCTTTCATCATTAGCCCCTCTTGATAACTCCAAGGAAGATTAGGGACAAGTGTAACATGTGTACTAATAATATGGGGTTATAAGAAAGCCTTTACATGCATTAGAAGTTTCTTTGATCATTGTTATTTGCTTACACAAGAATAATCATTATCTGCTACCATGATCACCCTCTATAAGGCTTATTTTGATAATTGACACTAGAAATATCTTCATATTTCTCAATTGATGCATAAAAGAGGTGTTATGACACCTGTATAGGTACCTCATCTTCTCATCTCCATCCAAAACACCTTAAAATACCTTCAAATTTGAGTTTTTACTCTTTTCACTATGTGATCACTCTTCTCATTCTAGACTAGCTAAAATGAGAAGCATAATAAAGAAACTTAAGATAATTTTTGAGTTTTGAAAATTAATTTAGGATTTGATTTAGGTCTCAATATTTCTATCAAAGTAATTTACAACACATAACTCCTTCAATAACCTGTAGAAAACAACAATTTTATGCTAAAAACTACCTCTATACCCTATCCATATAAAATCTTTATAATCAAAGAAAAGTTTTAGAAACATGAGCATGTATTATACAACTTTCCTTTTATACACCTAGCCTCATTATTTCATCTTGGTTCATTACCATCTCAATTTATCCAAATAGGTCTCTATAGGCTTCTTAGGAGTGTTTGAAGGTTTCTAACCCTCTTAAGGATGGTTCATGAAATTGTGATGTTGAACCTACAAAATAATATCACAAATTGATTATATGAAACCCTCCCCATCTTATCCATAAATATCCAACACACAAAGTTCTAAGTATTAGAAGATGGCTTTCTAGGATCAAACCTACATTTTAAGAGGCATAGAAGTCAAATTACCTCTCCTAGGTCAGTTTTGAGTGATCCTCTACATCCTAATTCTTCAAACACCTATGAACCATACTCAATATACCTCTAAAAGTGTTACTAAGTCTCCAATTACCTTACTTCTCCAAGTGGCTACACCAACTAAGCAATTGGCTCTTTAGAATAACACTAGGCTTAGAGGCCTAAAGTGAAGAAATCTAAGTTTTGACCTTTTAAGGGATAGTGTACACATTCATGAACATGTGTTAGGTTATAATAATCTCTTTAAATATTCATTATAATTTTAAAATGACCTATTTACCTCCATATCTCACCTTAGGGCCATGTCATCCAATCCACTAGCTAAAAGAGAAAGGTATATCTATAGCTAAGTGTGTCTTTCTTCTCTATGAGCATATTCACCCCTATTGTATGCTTCATTACATTTTATAAAGTATGAGTTTAAACTTAAGACACTCCAAAGTGTCTTTCATTCCTCTTATATTACCTATATACACTAGTTCGTGCCTCATTAAGCTAATCTCCATTATCTTCCAATGCTCTTGTGAGATTTTTGTAGGTGTATATCTCCTTGATTCTACCTATTGGTGAGTATTTTGAGGTTAATGAGTGTGTAATTGGATCATAAATCATATAAAGTTCATACTTGATCCAAAATTAGGCTCCTATGGTTATTCATGGTAGCACATATCACTCCTTTCTTCTAAAACACACATGATCTATTAAAACACTAGCACACACCTACAACTGTGCATATGACTTGGAGTGATTTAGAACCAATTTAAGGTATATATCTATATTATAACATGTGAAAACCTTGGGATAATCTCAAAAATAATTATCAATGATTCATTATTCTCAAAACCTCACTAGATCTTTTAACCATCTAGTTAGCTATAACATACTTGTGAACCAGTCCGTACAATTCTATTTTAGTGCCTTGGCTAAGGTAAGGTGATGTAATATACCTAAAACCTTATAAATATATGGATAAAATTATATTTATTTAAATTATTTTAATTAATCTTCCTTGACTCATTTGTCTCTTAAGAATCACCATCCAACTATCCAACTTCTCAATCAACTATAGCTTCATTTTAGCAATTTTGTAGTTTTTCCTTAGGTCTGAGAGGGCTTAGAAAAGTTTTTGAAATTTGAAAATTTATGTATCAACCCTATAAATTCATAATTTTCAGATTTAAAATCTTAAATATAGCCTAATATAATCTTATAAATTGCCTTTAACATATCCAAGGTCTAAGTCTAGTGACTAAGTATAACTTACAATAGGCTAGCTGTAGGTTCCCTTTGGTAGATTTAGAGGTGATGCTGATTTATTATGGACCTTATTGATTTCCTTGAAACTATAAAAACCTAATTAAACATATTATTTTAGATTCAATTCCTCCAATGTCTCATCAATACCTTCCATTGCTTTTGAAAGTTTGAGAAATCCTTCCATGGTTATAGGTACATGTTCTGACAGTGTACAAATAGAGAGTGTACGCTTGGAGGAGTTAAACCTCATCAATGGATTAAAATTGATATTTATTATGGATATTTATTTTTATCCTTTCTAAAAGGTCTCCCTAAACCACAACCATTCTTTTAACTTGACCATCTGGCTTGAGAGGGAGTCATTTTGCAGTAGAGGCTACTGACGGATTGTAATGGCTCAGAGAGCCACTTGAGGTCTTTTAAAAACTACCTTAGCCATCTCCATTTCTCATAAAAACTTTAAATGTTTTATAATAATATGATTCATTCAATATTAACCAATTTCTAGACCTTATAACTTCATGGAACTTTTTTAAAAAGACTTCACAAAAGTGCTTAGCGCACTATTTTGGCCAATTTAAAAACACAACCCCATTTTGCTAAACTTTGAAAATGAGTCTTATTAATGCTTAAAGTGACTCCAAAACACTTTAAAATGATTATAATTTAAAATTAAACTTTTTAAAATCATGAATTCACCTTGAAACATTGAAAAAACACACTTTCCATGACCCTAAAAAGCGCAAGCCGTACAAGTGTTGTAAGTAGTGTTTTGGTGTAATTTGGTTCTCTCTTACTTGGATGAGAGTTAAATAGGTTATTTCAAGATCCCACCATGGATATTTATCTTTTAAAATACCAAATAATTATTTTTAAATCCACAAACCACTTCCGCTACTCCTATAGCTTGTAAATTGACTTTCAATCAAGAAACTAGCTTTCTCTTGATATGAAAATATAAAGATGATATGAATAATTATTCCACCATGGAGAGGGTATAATATGATCTGAAGAATACATGAAAAAACCACATAGCTCTATCCATTTTTGAGTTTAATAATTTTTGACAAATTTGAACCCTACATGGTTTCATAGGCAACTTTGACGATTGAACCTTCTTACCGATGGTTCATAAAGTAAGAGGCATAAATATGCAAAAAAAATTCACTAAATTTAATATAAATTAGTATAATAACATTCCCCAAATCCATTGCTCACAACTTAGCTTGTATAGATTGTGGTTAGTGAAAGTCTTTGACTAGCTTTGACCCTTCCAAGGAGCAATGGGGAATAAAAGATGAAATTTGTAGTTTTTGAAGCTAAAGAAGTAATATGATAATGTAATTGAGTATGGTGAAGATCATGAGACATATTTTAAGTGCATTCACCTACAAAAATCCATACAAGTTCGTAAAAATGGCTAAAAACTCCCTTTTCCAAGTATTTTCTATCTAAAAACTTGGTTAGTTAAAAACATCTATTTGATACCCCATATGACACATGGGATGTGAAATCACCCTTTTATACTTTCAAAATTCCAAAGAAACCTATATAAATCATTAAATGCCCATTTTTACCCTTGAAAAGACCCAAAGTGACATTAAACACTAATGCAAAGAGTGACCAAGGATAATATAGAATTTATTAGTATTAAATGGCCTATGAAGCATCTCGTGAAAAAAAATTACCTATTACTTTGACTCATTTTTGTTGGGGGTAAAAATTCTCAACAGTTACATTTGTTGCTACAATATTATTTTATGATATATACCATGATATATCAGGATAAATACCTTATTGTCATGAGTTGGATGTAGAAGAGTTCATCCCTCATAACATTATGGAGGT
>JARHVA010004730.1:1000000-1037500 GCA_037957365.1 Torreya grandis | reverse complement strand
TTAGAGACTTCACTTGAGATTATCAGAGATATTAGAGTTAGAGTGACTTTTTCTTAGTGGAGCATAGTATCTATTATTTTATTTATGATGAGTATTAATTCTTATTATAAATTTAACTGATTACTTCTTATACATTGACAATAGTGGTTGCATTATTTTACCATTCATGGCTAGTTTTTAATGTAATTAATTTCCTTATGCATTATGTTATGTTACATATGTTACTAGTGATTAGTAACTATTAATGATACATGTTTAATTAATTTTAACATAATTAGTTAGTATGATAAGGTTACTAATTATATTATCATGGTGTAATCTAATGAAATAATAAGTTTTAAGTGATTTTTTTTAAATTACTGCATTATTGTAGTAAATCCCTAAGGGGATGTTACACCACTTTGATGATTATGTAATATAATTATATCTAATAGCTATCAATCCTTCTAATATTCCTTTTGATATGATTAAATAATCTAAGATAATCTTTGCCATAAATGGCCTAGTACACCATTAGATAGAAGGTTTATATTAACATGGTCATGTTCTTCATAAATTAAAGGATATGGATGAGATTGAACTCATCACAAATTCTATGCTTGGGATATTTAAGGGAGAGTTCCTAGGGTTATTCAAAATTCAAGTGGATTGTTCTAGTTATAACATCTACTAGATAAGACATCATATAAAAATTACCATCTAACCAGTTGTCTGTGATACTAACTTGGTGAATTAAATTAGCACTGATTATTTACCCAATTGCAATGACCTTGGTGGAGGTGAGGATGGTGTCTAGTATGGGAATCCAAACCTCACGAATGTGAGTTATGCTTGGAAAATAATAGATTCTATTTAACAGGGCCATGGAAATCTTGATTCTTATCTTGAAAGTGGAAATTGGGATGGTAGAGACGATTCCCTTAACCTTTAAGGTGGTTAGGTTATGTGCCCACTCTAATAGCTTACTGGTAACAATATTAGCCAGCATCCATTAGTCAATTAGGGATTGGTTATGAGTTGATGTTGGGTTGAAAAGTTGGTAATACTTCTCAAAGGTATGCCCACTAACGTAGGCCATGAGTGTATTATTCTAATAGACATATAAAATTTTGATAAAAATTGGCCATTTGTAAACTAATCATAAACCAAGTCAATACAAGGAATTACTTCTAATTTTGTCACTACATCAAGTAGGCCCACTTATTTGATCACCACTAGGTCCTACCTATACCTTCATGTAAAGGTCAAGAGTTGATCTTTAGGGTCATAGGCATTTGTTAACTCAACTTACTCTAAAATATGTGAGTAGTGCTTGAAGTTTTGATTGATATACACTTCATAAAACTTTATATCTATATATAAATCAGACCCCACAATGAAATACACAAAGGGTTGAGTTGGAAACTTTGAAATGGAAGCCATTGTTATACACTCAAGTTTTAGCTCTCTAAAATTATGTGGATGATTGGCTTAAAAATGGATTTTTAATTCTTGTTTTTAGTCACTAATTAAATGGTATTTTTATTATAATTAGATTAGTTAATTGATTATATTTACATTTAGATTCATTTTCTTTATTGAATTGAATTTAATTGGCTAATTCATGCAGATTAATGGCTCTAACAGCTTTGGCTCCTTTTTTATTTTCTCTATTTTCATAATTTGAATTTGTTTTTTGATGTGTTTTCCTTTTATGAGTCCCATTTGTAGGTAAGTGGCTTTTCCTTCTTGGATATGAGTGTATTGTCATCCATTCTCCAACACTTTTCAACTTCCCACTTCTCCTAGAATCATTACCTGTTTGTTGCCATACCCTTACATAGTTTCAAGTATTTGTGGTAAAATTATTGCTCCTCACTACCTCATTGTTCTTTATTTGACTTGTTTTATGGTTAATTATTAATTTAGGTCCATAGTATTCTAACACATTGAAAAATCTTATGATCTCACTCTCCCTAGAGGTATGGTATTATCTTTTATATTTGTAAAATCTTGAGATGAGTAGGATGATGACATGTGTCATCATCCTAGTTATACACTTACCTATAAGACCTAAAAGCTTTTAAAATGATTTGATGAACATGGTAATACAATATTAGGACATGTGGATGGTTTTTGATAGTCCACTTTCATAGGAGTTATGTACTTTGAAACTTTAATCCTATCAGTCATTACATCACTGGGATTGCAACACTTAGAAACATTATATTTCTCCACTTACCTAGAAGACTTAGAAATGTTTTTAAGTGTTAAAATAACCATGGTTTAGTGGTATATCACTACATTAATCTGATTTCTTTGAAGATCAAAATATAAAACTTTACAAGGAAAAAATACATGCATAAGTATAGGGTAATGAAGCTCTAAGATATCCAATTTGGCATAAAATACTTGATGGTCAAAAGCTTTTAGGAACTTGTGTGATCAACATAAATGTTGAACAAAAAAGATGAAAATAGGAATTTTAAGTGAAAATTTAGATAACTTTCACACTTTGTAATTTTTTGGAAACCATTATAGGTTAGCTTTAGTATAATAAATAATGAAAACCTAGATAACTAGGGCAATAGAAAATCTTACTAACATAAGGTAACTACTACTAATCAAAAACATGGGTATAAGAACACTTATTAAATCATATAATTTTAAGCAGATGATAAACATCAATAAATTATTTTACCACCATATATAGTTCCTTTCATACTAAAATGGTCCCTTACTCAAAAAAAATTGAGAGTGGGGTATGTTGAGCACAACAAATGATGACTTATTGAGGGAATACTTAGGAGTATTCAAGAACCCAAAATATTTGATTATAAATTAAAAAGTGAGCACAAATCATACTTTTTATCAACCCAAGTTACACCCTATTGAAGTAGAGTGTTTAATTCTTCTTCAAACTTTGACTAAAATGGGAATGGTCTAAAGGATGTAGGTGACCTTATAGCTAGACCAAACCTCTATATTATGGGTCTAGCTCCCCTAGGACATCACTTATATTTTATTTAATAAAACCTACTACTATTTGGGTGAAAATTAATACAAATTAAAAGAAATAAGCCTACTCTAAGTGATGGTGATACACCAATAATATCCTTCATCCACTCAATTTGGACTCATAACAATACTAGCGAACTAGAAATGAACTAAAGTATTATCTACAAAACTCTTAAGAAAAAAAATTAATATGAATGTCATAATGAATGACTATAAATTGGAGGTGAATATAATCATATATTAAGGAACTTTTAACTAGATTACACTCCAAACATGATCACCAAACTTTGACACTTCGCACAGCCTACATAAGATAATTAATCAACATATAGGTGTGGCAAGGACATGATAAGGGAAGATTTATACCACTTATACACATATAAGTAATCATAAACACATTATAATTTGATAATATAGTATCTTTAATGGTTTATTAATTAGTTGAAGAGGTGTATCAACTATAAAACTTGGTAGAGTTTCCTCATACCAAGGTGAGGGATTTAAATTAAGGCCTTTTTTACCTAAATATATAGAATTAAATTGAGATATAAATAAGGAAAGTGTCATGGATATATGATTAAAATTTCCTCCATTATCATATCACATTCATTACTATAGTTACAATAGTCCTTGAATTGACTCTCCATGTATTAATGCCCTTAGATGACTCTTTATGCATTAAGATGTGGTGGTTGAGGATGTAGTTGAATAATTAAACCTCCTTAAATAATGATACACCGATATTTGGGTCAATAATTTTTTTTAAATTTAGTTAAAACATTATTGATATATATTTAAGCCATCACCAAGCATATAACAACCTTTCCATCTTGTGACCAATTTGAACAAGTCATGAAAAAAACTTCTTTCTCCATAATGGATATTGTAAGTGAACTTACTTCATTAAATTTAGTCACTTACCAGGCTTAATATCCCTATATTGACCCCTTAAATATCCTTAAATTCCATTCTTCATTCTTCTTGATTGACCAAGTAAGTCTACTAGGCCAATTAGGCCTAGTAGCCTAATTGTTAGTGATCAGTTGCCATAGAAGCCTACATAAGACCTCAGGAACATATGAATAAGTGATTTTTAGACCTTAATCAATTATTCAAGTGATAATATAGGTCTCATTGAGTAGTTCATACTTGTAAACTTGTCAAACTAGGAGACTTGGTCACCTTGTCCTTCACTCCTACATACTTGTTGATTATGAAAGACTAATGAAGGTAATTATAGTGATATATTTTGACATATAATGTATTTAAAAGGTGAAAAAAGTGAAAAAAAAAATCATATATAATGATTGGCATATTCTTAAACTACCTTCTACCTCTTTTTATTTTCTTTTTCCTCAAAAAACACTATTTTTTGATAGGTTTGTATAGTTTCGTACAACACGGTAACATTGTCAGGACCCTATATGAGTGTAATTTATGGTTCAATTTTATAAAAATAATTAAATTTTGTTTTGTTCTTGGTGATGGCTTAACTATATCTCAATAATGTTGTAACTAAATTTTAAAAAAGTTATTTGACCCGAATAGGGGTGTACCTTGCTTTAAAGAGGTTGAATCATTCAACTACATCCTCAACCACCAAACCAAAACTTATTTCCATGGATATTTAGTCCATATAACCCTTAAAAATTCCTAATAATATCGATTTCCTATGCAAAGAGAGTGTAAATATGTGTACATAGAGAAGTAGGTTGATGGTCTTCTATAGGCAATTTGGACATGCTCATAGTCTTAACAATGGTTCATAAAATTTCAACCCTAAATCAAAATATTTCCTTCATGAATTTAAATTTCATATGGTTCTTCAATTACCAATAATATAATTTTCTCTAAGTCCCTTAATGATGAAATATATGAACATCCAAATAGGCCACTCAAGCTGACAATGTACACTATGCAATTTGAAACGGTTCTTAAGACCCATATTGATCCTTTATTTACATTATATGATTTAAATTACCTCATTATTACCTAAATAATCCCATTACACCTTATAGTTCCAAAATTTCCTAATATATTATGGGAGTGTCTCCATGGTAGTATGGTTTTCTAGGCCTTAAGATAGGCTATAGGCCTAAAAGGCCTAATACTAAATATTAAAGGTTTAGGTGTCCTATACATAGTTTTTGGTTAAAAAAAATAATAATATATTATCTCCCAGATATTAAAACCTAATTAATTTTTATATAACAACTTAAAAACCCCTTGTATCTCCATGGTCTCATAAGACTACTTGTATGTTACTCTACCAATTAGTCTAAGAGTTTGGGGATTGGGATTTGCATGATTTAATTCATCCATGTTCTTATTTTAAACTAATATTCACATTTTATAATCCTTAGGGCCTAACCACATCCTATAATAGTCTTTTTACCAACATCTATCCCTAATTTATCTTCATAGTAGGGTTTAAGGTCTCAACTTCATTAGGCCTATGTAACCCTAAGACTAGGTATTATATTTTTAAGTATCCAACTAAGGTTATCATAGATTTAAAACATTAACACATCTATCTCACTGACCTATTAATTTTTCTCAACATTAAACCACTTCCAAATATGTACCAAACTCTTAGCTGGTATGAATTGGCTTACCTTATGTCTGTCTTCTTAGTTGGCCCTTAAAGACATTTTTTCTTGAAACCTGACTATCATCCACCATATAGAGCATATAAATACAATATCACTATCCTTTTTTGTATCATAACATCCTTATTAATACTAAAATCTTTGTCATATCTTCAAACCTATAAATAGCTTATTTGGTCTCATGAATGATTGTCAATAAACTGAGGTCTTTTTGAGAAAAATAGTGAATGTCTCCTCTATAAATATCACATTTAAGATAGCATGAAAACATTAAATTTGTTTCCATGAAAATTTTTACGAAGTTTTGATACATAACTACGCCTATAGAGTCTCCAAAACCATTATTTCCTCCATGACTAGTTATATGCATTTGACTGTGTTTATGATTATGTGTGTTGGTTGTATCCCTTAGGTCTACTAGGATTATTACCAATGTATGACCTCTCATAATCATTAAAATAGTTTTTACCCTCAATAAAACTTCAAACCACTCACACTCACCTTTAAATAGGCCACCTTAGTTTGGTTTGTATGCTATTTTTATGTTAGTATGATTAAAATAAGGACCTATAGGCAGGGGCTTGTAGGTCACTTTTTGACCATATAAGACCCAAGGAATTTATCATAACCTTGACTCTACTAACATTTTAAACCATGGTTTATTTTAGTTATCACTATTTTCATGATCCAAAGAGCATGTATCAAGCACAAGGCCACTTTGAGCTCACCTACATCACTAAACATTACGACAATCATATGACTATAGGTGGATATTATGTAGTTTGTATGAATAAAGGTGAAACATGGATGTTAAAATACCTTGAAAATTTCACTAACATGACTATTATTCCATTTTAAATGATGTCATTGTGACAATGACCCTTATTATTCTTGTATGGAATGATGTAGGTTCATGATCTCATAAAGTAAATCTCACATGCATCTTGACTATGTGAATGTAAGTAACCCTCATATCTTTATTGTAGGTTTGATTAATGTATCCTTTGCCTATTGAGCTTATATTAAATCTAAAATAGGCTCAAAAATATTTTCACATCTCTACTAATTCCATATATGCACATTTTTCTCAATCTAATGATGTGCTAACTATGTACTTTCATGATAGTTATAGGTGATTATAAAAGGATCTTTTGTATGGATAGAGATGGTAGTTAGATGATAAGAGACATTTATAGGTCACTAACATAAATAATATGTCATTTTTTATGTAATAATAGTGTAAAATCTATATACTTCATCTCATATACCTTCTCAAAGATTATTTATAATTTGATTATAATTTTACCTTGGTTGGATGTGTTGATGTGTTTCTTTTAATAGAGTTCTAGGATGTATAACACATATCCAAGACCATCATGATCCTAAATATACTTAAAATGTACCCAAATGGTGAATACATTAGGTGAATATGGATAGGTAGTAGAATATGATGATAATGGGATGTATAGGAAGACTAAGAGGAGTGATAGGCCTATAATAATAGTGAATAACAATGATAAAGATTGTGAAGATTGAATGAAACATAGGGGTGAAATGAAACATAATTCCACTATCAATAAAATATTGTAGGGTCCTAAGGAAGCATATAAATATGCATGAATAAGATATATAATTTTGGAGGTTCTTAAAGGAGCATACAAAGTGTAAAAAGAAACCTAAGATTCTACAAATAACCTTAACATATGATAAATTGAGATTATGAGAAATTTGAGGGTATATTGGTGATTATAAGATATGGGACCTTGATTAAGAATTTTATAAACCTTTAATAAATACAAATTAACATGAATGAAACCTCACAAACATAATAAGTTATGCTTGACAAATTGAAACACCCATTAAACCGTACAACCATATTTAACATGCTTTCAGACTATAGATTGGTAGTGTATGTGTTCTGCAGATGTATGTACCCTTAGACATGTATAATTAAATTGAATAATGTTGTGAAAATGTGGTTCAAACTCCTAAAACGGTCTAAAAACTTCTATTTTTTTGTCACCATGCTCAAGAAAGTAGAAAATTTAGAAAACTAATGCCTTACCTGAGTGAAGAATGTAATGTAACTTACCTTATTAAGGATTGTTCATAAAAGAGAGAGAGAGAGAGATAGATAAACTAATAAAAATTTCCCAAATATGGAATCTCTCTAAGGTCCCTTCCTTTGCCCAAAATTATAGATCTTAATATTCTCTCTCATGGCCATATTATCTAAAAACCTAAAGGGCTCTCTTGAGTTGCAAAGAAAATTGAGTGTGATTGAGGATCAGTTTTAAGTCTCTTTGAGATCTTTTTGCCAAGAATATTATTTTAAACACCTATTATGAATCCAAATTCAAAATTCTAAACTCCATTGTATATATAAGTCTATATTAGTCTGTACAACCATAAAAAATGGTTGAAAACTCCTCCTTTCCTATTTTTTTCATAATTTAAGATTTGAACTACCATTTTAGGGAAACATAAGGAGGATTATGAGTCAAAATGCATATTCAAACAAGTAATAATTTTTTATGATCAAAATGGGGGCATATTTCAATGTGAGAACTCATTTTAAGGCTAAAACAACCTTAAGGATCATAAAAAGGACATTTTCAAATCATAAACCATTTGACTAGAGTAATAACATGACTATAGGTTGATTTAAAGATTCTATTAATCTTTTAGTGGTCTTTTGAGGTGAAATTTTACCATTTCAAGACCAAAACCTCTCTCTATATAATGATACATATAGCCTCAAAGAATATTTTCCAATGCATGTCATAAAAAGTATGTAATAGCCTCCTAAAAGGCTTAAATTTTATATTTTATGTATCTTCATCACAACTTCAAAGCTCACAATCATATCCATACCTATAAATTTTGAATACACAAAATAAAATCATAGTGAGTTATCGGCTACCACCTCTCATACATCTCCATCAAGATATTTTAGATCAATATAACTACTTCAAAACATCATTAAGACATCCAAACATACTCTAAAATTAGGATGACACTTAACACTAATTGAAAAGAGGTATAACAATGACAAGACATTAAGAACTACTAATTTTAATTGAAATTAAAAACATCATGATGATCAAACACATCTCCTAAGGACTTAAGACATTTAGGACACATGATGATCACAAAAATACTTAGTGACACCTCTAAGAGTGTTAAATGACTTCAAGAAGCAAATAAGAGACATCATGACTTAGGATAACACCATGTAGAGGCCTAAATGAGTGTCATAAAATGTTTTAAGCTATATGGGTTGTAATTTGGCCTTGGCATTCCAAATTTCCAACATTATTAGTGAGTCATAGGGGTTGACCAACTTGCTCATCAAGAGAACCCTCTAAATTTTCCTAAAAATGATAGTCCCTAAACATGACAACATAGTTTTGATGATTACTATCTTAGATTACCAAAGAAATTTAGTACTTTATGACACCTTATGACTATAATAAATAATAATACATAGTATAAAAAAAAAACAACTAAACTAATAAGCACACCTAACCTAAGGAAAACAACAACAAGACAACAAAGCCACAAGGAAGCAGACTAAACTAGTGCTGACCATTTATTGAAGAAAGATAAAATAAACTAAAAAACTAACCTAAGATTAGGTTATATTCTCTAGGATCAAATGGAAAAATTGATTGACCACTATGACACCATAAATTCTGATTTTCACATCTTGAAAGCTCCTTCTTGCATATAGGATCATTACCATGTTCATGGATTATTAGGGAAGTAGCTAGTCCTTCTTGTTCTACCTTAAGGTGCATGGATTGTATATATGATTCCAACACCCAATTATATTCCTTCCATATATATCTACTTTTAAATAAAGATTCTAATTATACCTTAGTCATAGGCTAACAAAGTTCTACCATTTCTTTGTTGATGCTTTCACTCTCAAAAATCATTTCATCAACTTGTACCTACTTTCTTATGGATAAAACTTGATAATATCATTAACTGATTAGTCTTCAACATATTCTATAGGAAGTTTGAGTCCTTAAATGGATTTATATTCATTATAAATGATCGTGTATTATTTTCAAAGGTCATCATTGTTACCTTGACACTAATGTTCATTAGCTAGCCTGCACTTGTATATTTTAATTGCTACAAGTTCTTGAGGACTTTCATGATGGAGGGAAACTACCATGTGACCAAAGAGTTATTGAGAAACATCTTCTTCTTACTCAACTAAAACCTTTTTCTCTTATGTATCATCTTTTACTTTTGGCTCATCTTATTTTACATTATGAAATATTGAATCATGCATATCCTTATGAATAGGTGTCCCAATGATTATTTCCTCTTCTTTCCCACTCAAAGCACTTTCATGTTTGGTCACTAGAATTAGATATATTTCTTTTTCCTCACAAAGGAGAGGCTCCCTTTTAGTGATTGGCAGGGTGGACCCTTAGAAAAGCTCAAAATGGTGAGACAAATCCCATGGTGTTGCCATGGATGCTTAGTTTGACTTAGTTTTTCATCCTTAACAACCATCACTTCCTCTCTCTGATGCATATTGTCTTTAATAAACTTCTATGAAGGAAATGCCTTGGACTTTTTAGGAAGGAGGGGTGGGGATTTAATGTTCTCAAGCTTATCCTTAACTTCAACATCTTGGATTTTACTTGATTGATATTCTCTCCCTTGATTGTTTCATTTGTTTCCAAATTGGAAACTTGTGTTTATGAGCCTCTTATATTACATTTGTTTCAGCCGTGGGTATGAATGGAGAAACTTATTGCTAGGATGAGATTGTTTTTATAGCTACCACTAACTGATATAGGAGTTGGTTTTCAAGCTCAACTTGTTTATTAAGGTAAGATTAAAATTCAAGCTCCATCTCAGTGGAATTATCTCCTTGTTGATAAAAATAAGAAGGCCCTTTAATAATATATTTTGAAACATGGAACTCAGCTTCCTCAAGACATATTTCTTCCACCTTTTGAGGTCTCTCTTGGATAGAATTCTAAATAGGAAAAGTTGGCAAGATTTGAGAGGAATTTCTAGGGTTGTGACACATGTTTATTTGAGACTCCTAAGGGGGTAAGGATAGTTCAATGGAGGATTGATTTGGAATAAAAGAGGGAATATGTTGTTAGTAATATTGGGCTTGTTATCTTTCATGAGCTACTAATTACTCCTCAATCTTTAAAACATAACCCCTTATATCTAGCATGTCACTACTGACCTTTGAATAACCTTGTCTTATGAAAAATGCCCACTCTTATTTTGCTTATTATAGTAAATTCCTCATGTTTTTAATCTCATGCCTAGGGATTTATTTTCCATATCTTCTCTTGGTATCGATTCTCAGCATATTATTTTCATATCCCAATAAGATCTTTTTTAGGCTTGATATCAATTTCTTTCAGATAAGAGTAGGCTAACCAAGAACATCATGATATTTACATAACAAATTAGGTTGATAAGTAGGATACCAAGGAGGTGGATGAGTCCTACAATGGGATTGGTAATCTTGTTATTGAAAAGGATAATAGGTTTGATAGGGGTTATCATATTTTTACTAGGGTGAATGTAGGGTTGGTATGTATCATAATAAGGTTGATATGAGTCATAGGGATTATGATAAGGGCTTATATGATATAAATATTACCCATATGTATCCATCATTCATCATAATTCACATGAATATCAATGAACTTATGAATAAAAACTGATCTTACCTTTGATATGATGACCTTATGATGACTTCCACTATGAAATCTAATTACAAATCCTTTCCCAAGTGTTTAAAGTTGCTCAAAATGACTGTAAGGTATTGAGTGAGTTCTCTAAAACTTGAATTTATCCCATTAGGCATGCCAAAACTGTTAGTATCCAAGTCTCACCATATTGAAGGAGAGTGTTCAATTCTTCTTCAAACTTGGACTAATATTGGAATGGTCTAAAGGTTATGGGTGACCTTATAGTTATACTAAACATATAGATTATGGGGATAGCTCATATAGTACATCAATTATAGACCAATTACTAAATACTAATACTATTGGGGTGAAAAGGGATAAAAATTACAAGAAATAAACATACCCTAAGGGATGGTGATGTACCAATAAGATCCTTCATCCACTCAATTTTGATTCCTAACAACACTAGTGAACTAGAAATAAACTAAAGCATTATATCCAAAAATATTAATAAAAAATATTTCATATTAAGGTCCTAATTACTTAATATAACTTGGAGGTGAAGAGAGAGAGTCCTACTTTAGGCGCTATCAACCATATTACACTCCAAACATGATCAACAAACTTTGACACTTCACACAACTTGCATAAGACAACTAATTAGCATAAAAGTGTGACAAGGACATTCTAAGGGAAGATATATACCACTATACATATATGAACAATCATAAACACCTTATAATCCAATAGTATATTAGTTTAAAATAGTTTATTCATTAGTCTGAGAGGTCTATCAAGTACAAAATCTGGTAGAGTTTCCTCATACCTAGGTGAGGGATCTCAATTAAGGACTTTTTTCCAAAATATGTAGAAGTAAATAAAGAGAAAAATAAGGAAATTGGTATGGATATATGAGTAAAATGTCTTCCATCATAAAATCGTATTCATTACTATAGTTACAAATAGTTAAAATAGTCTTCCATCTAACTCTCCATGTATTAATGCCCTTAGATGACTCCTTATGCATTGAGATGGGGTAGTTGAGGATGTATTTTAATAATTTAAACTAATTAAATCATGATACACCCAATATTTGGGTCAAATACCTTAAATTCAAGGTAGTTACAACATTAGTGAGATATAGTTAAGCCATCACCAAGCATACAACAACGTCTCCTTCTTGTGAGCAATTTCAACAAATCATGAAACAAAATTATTTATCCATAATGGATATTTATAGTGAAATTATTTCATTAAATTAATTTAGTTAAAAATATTAATATTCCTATATTTACCCCTTAAATATATTTCTATGTTATTCTTCATTCTTCTTGATTGACCAAATAGGTCTACTAGGCCAATTAGACATAGTACCCTAACTGTTAGAGTTTGGTTGCCATGAAATCCTAAATAAGACCTTATTAACTTGTGAAAAAGTTATTTTTAGACCCAAGTAAATTATTAAAATCATAATCTAGGTCTCCTTCAGTAGTTCATACTAGTAAACTTATCAAACTATGTGACTAGGTCACCTTGTCCTTCACTCTTATAGATTGTTTAATTAGGAGAGACTCACAAAGGCACTTTTAGGAATATCATTAGACATATAATGTCTTGATAAGGTGAAAAAATAGCTAAAAAGACATATCCAGTGATTATCATATTCTTAAACTACCTTTTACCTCTCTTTCTACTTTTTTCCTCAAAAAACATTATTTTATAATAGGTCCATATAGTTGCGTACAACATGACACCATTGTCAGGACCCTATCTAAGTTAACTTTATGGTTAAAGTGTTTATAGAGTCATTAATGTTTTTTTGAGTACCAAAACATCAATTTTTAAAAAAATGGGTATGTTTTAGGGTTTAATTAAGGTTTTGGAGGTACACCATCTTAATGACAGTTCATAAAGTATAGACCTCCAAACCAGAACTTATTGACATGTATATTTCATCCATATACACATTTAACTTAATTTAAAATATTGATTTCCCATGTAAAGTGTGTGTCAATATATGTATGTAGAGAAATAGTCTTGTGGTCTTCTATAGGCATTTTATACATGCTCATAGTCTTAGCAGTGGTTAATAAACCTATGGCCCTCAATACAACTATTTAATTCATGAATTTCAAGTACATAGGGGTCTTAAATTCCCACTAATATAATTTGCATTGAATCCCTTAGTGATGAAATATATGAGCATACAAATAGGCCATTTAAACTGACTCTATACACTATGGAATTAGAAATGGTTTTTGATACCAAAATTGATCCTTTCTTTGCATTATTTGCTTGAAATTACCTCATTAGGACTTTAAAGATCCCATTAAACCTTATCATAGTGTAATTTTTTTGAGATATTCTTGGAGTGTCTCCATGGTAGTGTGGGTCTCTAGGCCTTAAGACATGCTTTAGGCCTAAAATGCCTAATATTGAGTCTTAAAGGTTTATATGTCTTGTACTTAGTTTATGGTTTCAAAACAATCATAACATATATCATCCCACATATTTAAACGTCATGAATTTGTTTTAACAACTTAAAAACCCCTTGTATCTCCATGGTCTTATTAGAATACTTGTAGGTTAGTCTACAAGTTAGTTTAAGTGCTTGGGGATTGGGATATGCATGATTTCCTTCCTCCATATGCTTATGGTAAACTAAAAATCATATGTTATAATCATTAAGGACTAACCACATCCAAGGATAGTCCTTTTCCTAGCATCTATCCCTTGTTTAGCTAACACAATGGGGTTTACTATCTGGGTTTCATTAGGCCTACGTATCCCTAAGATTGGGTATTGGATTTTTAAGTCTCAAATTAAGGTTATCATATATATAAAACATTAACACATCACTTTCAATAACCTATCATCTATTCTCAACCTTAAACCACTTCCAAATATTTACCAAACTCTTAACTAGTATGAAGTGGCTTACTTTAAGTTTATTTTCTTAGCATCCCTTAAGGGCATTTTTTTTTATTGAAACCTAACTATAATAAACCATAAAAATAATATAAATACACTATCATCATCCTTTCTTATCTTAGGACCTATTTATGAAGACTAGACTCTCTATCCTATCCTTAAACCTCTACATAGCTCATTTGGTCTCATGAATGGATGTCAATACACTAAGGTCTATCTAAGACAAAAATTGAATGTCTCCTCTATAAACATCATATTAAGATATAATTATCACATTAATTTAGTTACCATGATAATTTGTACCAATTTTTTATACCTAACTATCCCTATATAGGCTCCAAAATCACTAATTCCTCCAAGACTAATTATATGCATTTGACTATGTGTATGACTTTTTGTGTTGGTTACATCCCTTAGATCTATTGGGATTATTAAAAATGTATGACCTATCCTAATAATTTAATTGGTTTATAATCTCAATAAAACATCAAACCTCTCAAACTCACTTTCAAATAAGCCACCTTATCTTGATTTGTATGCTAATTTGATGTTAGTTTGACCAAAATAAGGACCTACAGGTTAGGGCCTATAGGTCACTTTTTGACCATATATGCCCCAAGACATTCATAAAAACCTTGAATTACATAGCACTGTTAGCCATAGGTTTTTTCTAATCACTATTTCCATGATCCTAGAGCATGTATCAAGCATAAGGTCACTTTGATCTCACCTACCTCACTACGCATTATGATAATCATATGACTATAGGTGGAGATTATGTAGTGTTTTTTTTATAGTGGTGAAACTTTGATGTTAGAATACCTTAATAAGGTCACTAACATGACTATTATTCCCTTTTTAATGATTTAACTATGACAATGACCCTTATTATTCCTATATTTAATGATGTAGGTTCATGATCTCATGAAGTAAACCTCACATGCATCTTGACTATGTGACTGTAATTAACCCTCAAATCTTGAATGTAGGTTTTATGAATATCTCTGTTAATTCCATATATTCATCTTTGTTTTAATCTAATGTTGTGCTAACTATGTACTTTCATGATAGTTGTAGGTGATTGTCAAAGGCTATTTAATATGGACAGAGATGGTCATTACATGCTAAAAAAACTTGAGAATGTCAATAACATAACTATTTTGTATGTAATAAGAGTGTAAACTCTATATAATTCATCTCATAGACCGTCTCAAAGACTATATATAGTCTGATTATAACTTTACCTTGGCTTGAGGTGTTGATTTGCTTCTTTTAGTAGAGTTTTAGGATATATAACTCATCTCGAAGACCATGATGATTTTAAATATCCTTGAAATTTATTAAAATAGTGAATCTATGACGTGAATATGGATAGGTAGTAGTGATATAATGATAATTGGATGCATGAGAAGACTAAGAGGAGTGATAGCCTTATAACAATGGTGAAATGGTAGTGAAAAAGACTATGAAGATGGAATGAAGCTAGGGGGATGAAATGAAACATAACTCCACTATCAATATAATATTGAAGGGTCTTAAGAAATCATAAATGTATTCCTCAATAGGATATAAAATTTTGGAGCTTCTTAATTGAGTATACATGGTCTAAATAGAAGCCTATGACTCTAAAAATAACCATAACATTTGATAAAGTACCTTAACATATGCTAAACTAAGACTGTGAGGAGGTTGAGAGTATATTAGTGATTATAGGCTATTAGAACTTGAGTGAGACTTTGAGAAACCTTAAAGAAAGACACATGAACATGAATAAAACCTCTCAAATAGAATATGATGTGCTTGACAACTTAAAACACCCATTAAATCATACAACCATATTCAACTTGCTTACAGACTGTAGATTTTTAGTATGTGTTTCTTAGTTGTATATAACATCAAAAATGTGGAATGAAGTTGAATAATGTTTTGAAAAGTTGGTTTAGACTCTTTACAAGCTCTAAAAACTTCTATTTTTTTCTTACGATTTTTAGGAGAAGAGAAAACATAGATAATAAGTTCCCTACCTGAGTGATGAATGTAATGTGAACACCTTACCTTGTTATGGATTATTCATAAAGGAGAAAAAAATTGAGAACAAATTCCCAAAGATGGAATGTCTATAGAGATGGATCACATGAATACTGTGAGGAGGTTGAGAGTATATTGGTGATTATAGGCTATGAGAACTTGAGTGAGACTTTGATAAACCTTCAAGAAAGACACATGAACATGAATAAAACCTCTCATATAGAATATGATGTGCTTGATAACTTGAAACACCCATTAAATCATACAACCATATTCAACTTGCTTATAAACTGTAGATTTTTAGGATATGTGTTTTTTAGTTGTATATAACATCAAAAATGTGGAATGAATTTGAATAATATTTTGGAAAGTTGGTTTAGAATATTTACAAGATCTAAAAACTTCTATTTTTTTGTTCCATTTTTAGGAGAAGATAAAACATAGATAATAAGTTCTCTACCTGAGTGATGAATGTAATGTGAATACCTTACCTTGTTAAGGATTATTCATAAAGGAGAAAGAAAATTTGAGAACAAATTCCCAAAGATGAAATATCTCTAAGTTCCCTTCCTCTACCCAAAATTCAAGATCTTGATATTTTCTCTCATGGTCATACCATCTAAAAACATGAATGGATCTCTTGAGTTACAAAGGAACTCGGTGATACTTGAGATCCTTTCGCCATGAATCTTCTGTTAAACACCTATCATGAATCCACCTTCAAACTCTTGACCTCCACTATATAGAAAAGTTTTAACTAGTTTGTACAACTATAAGAAATGGTTGAAAACTCCTCTTTTACTACTATTTCTTCATACTTTAAGCTTTGAGATACCATTTTATGGCAACCTAGATTACGAGTCAAAAGGCATATTCAAAAAATTAATAAGTATTTTTATCAAAATCAGGGCATATTTCACATATGGGAGCTCTTTTAAAGGCTAAAACAACCTTAAGGCTCATACAAAGGACATTTTCAAAGCATGACCCATTTAACTAGAGTAATAACATGACTATCGAGTGATTTAAAGATGCTATTAATACTTTAATGGCCGTTTGAGGTGATTTTTTTCCATTTTAAGACCAAAACCTCTCTTTAGATAATGATACATATAACATCAATGAATATTTGCCAATGAATGTCACAAAAAGTACTTTATAGACTCTTAAAATGCTTCAATTTGGACTTTATGTATATTCATCACACATTCAAAGCTCATAATTAGCTCCATACTTGAAAATGTTGAATATACAAAAGAAAATCATAGTGAATTATCAACTGCCACCTCTCATACATCTCCATCAAGGAAATTTAAATCACTAAAACCACTTCAAACCATCATAAAGACATCCAAACATACTCAAAAATCATGATGACATTTAACACTAATTAAAATGATTTATGACAATGACAAGACATTGATACCTACTCATTTCACTTGACATTCAAAGACATAATGATGATCAAACACATCTCATAAGGACCTAAGACATCTAGGACATATGATGATCACAAATAGACTCAATGACACCTCTAGGAGGGTTAAATGACTTCAAGAATAAAATAGGAGACATCATGACATAAGATAGCACCATGTAGAGCCCTAAGTGAGTGTCATTATTATTTTTTAGTTATAAGGGTTAGAATTTAGCCTTGGAAGTATAAATTACTAATAATACCCTAAAAATATAATTGAATTAGATATATAAAATAAAATAATAAAACTTCATGTAGCATACTAGCCTTTCCCATACCTTCGATTTGTATGTGAAGGAGTGATTTTATTTTATCCTTGTTTTGATATTTTTAACAAAGAATTAGAATAAATTGTATATTTCACAATGGTTTCATTTAAGCATAAATAAAAAGCTTAGGGAGCTCAAGAATTGATCTCCTACCAACTAGATGTTTATAGTCCTGATAGAGATACCTTTTGTTCCCCCCTTTTTCCCTTTATAAACCTTCATGATGCATGATACATTGATCTTATTTCATCATGTGATTCTTGATCACCTTTAGATTTATTTGATCACTCTTTGAGATGCATTGATCAATTCTATTTTTCTTTAGAATACAGAAGGAATAGAGGATAGGGAACCACAGTAAGCTACTGTAGGTATAAAAGAAAAAAATTAATTTACTAGAATGTCCATATCAGTAGCATCTATATTAATAATTATTATCTCAAAACAAATATTAGAGTGGGAGGTGTTTTTGACCCAAGGGATGGGAAACCTTTATAAATTTGCATGCAACACTGCAAGTGTCTTTTACATACCTAATGAAATTATCTACCTATGATATGACCATGGTTCATTTATTATTTCATACCTAAATTTTTGAAATATTAACAATAGGGGTCTAAAATTTTCAAATGAACTAATTTTTGCATTCCATTCTAGGCCTCCTAGATTCAGTCACCCTCATTTTAGGACATGATCTCTTAATTTTAGTAGTTAGGTTCATGTAGGTACAATAAGCACAAAATTTTGGATATTAATTTGATCACTCAAAATGGAGACAATCAAGTTATTCTATAACAAATGATAATTATTCTAGAAAATAGGGAATTAAAATAAGGAAATGGAATGCAAAAAATAGGAAATAATAATATAGAAAGAAAAAAACACTACCCTAAAGAAAGCCAAAAATAGAAAATAGGGAAGCTATCTAAAAAAATATTAAAATATAATCTAAATTTTACATTTACCTTGGCCCCTTTATTCATAAACATCTTTAGTGGGGACAACCTTGAAGTAGTACTTTAAATACTACCAATTGACTAGGAAGGCTAAATCTTTACCTTCAAGGTCTCTTAGGTGAAAAACATTATTGACTAAGATTTTAGACACTTCATATGGTCCAATCCACAAGGGAGTAAATTTGTCATGTTATCACTTCTTCTCATGGGATTTATCCCATATAATAAATTTGTGTGAAATTCTAAAGGATTTGATCTTGGAACTTTTATTGAGCTACCTTTTAATAATTTATTATTGTTTGTTGAAGCTTTACAGTGCTTCAGTTCTTACATCTTCTATTTGGAATATTTCCAATAATCTATATTAAACCTTGGGATATTCTACCATATACTCCTACATAAATAGATACATTAGAAGCTTAAGGGAAATCAGGAAGATAGATTATTATCCATATACTAATATGAAGAGTGAGGTTTTAAGGGCATGTTTCTATCTTATCCTATCTACCCATAATGCATAATTTAATAATAGGTGACATTCCCTAGGTTTGTCTTGGTCCAAATTCTTTATGGCATCTATCAAGTTCGGTTTCATAGATTTGGCCACTCTATTTCCTTGGGGATAATAGTTTGAGGACTTGATTAATATGTAATTATTAAAACCCCACTTAGTGAATTTAATTGATTAGAAAGTTGGCTCATTATTATTGACTAGGTATATAGGGATATTGAACCTAGTTAATATATTTTCTTCAAGTAATTTTATGACATCCTAAGCTCTAGAGTTATTGGTGGCCATAACATCAATCCACCTACTGAGATAATATGTGGTAATGGGGATGAACTTATGCCCCACTGATGAGTTGGGATTGATTACCCTAATGAAATAAAGGCCCCATTGTGCAAAAGGGTGATGACCAGGTGTAAGGGCATAGTATCATTTACTTTCCTTTTTCTAAAAACTTGGCATTCACGGTAGATCCTAACATGGGTTGGGGCATATCTAAATAGTAGTACCCCATTCTTAAGATTTATGGGCCATGAATATCCCAGAAGGGTGTCGATTATAAAAAAAATTGGTGTAAGGTGTCAAATAATCCATAACTTATTATGTTGAGACACATATTAAGTATATTCCCTCATAGTTTTTGTAATTTAAGATTCTTCCTTTTATCATGTAGTAGATAAATATAATCCTAAATATTGCATTTATTCTACATTTAACTAAAGGGGGAATGCCCCTATGAGTAAATAGTGAATTATCTTATCATATTATTTTCCTCCATCCATTTGGAATTCATTAACTTCCTCAACTTGAACACATGGGTCTATCTCATTCATTAGCTAGATTATCCCTTTGCCTCTTAATATCTTGGGTAGCTTTATTTATAGGTTAAATTCATACAACTTGGCCATCCATTTACCTCTTCTTTCACCCAACTCATTCTAGCTAATATTGAGCTTGACTTCAAGGTCTAAAACCATGGCATGAGTCTTATTTCTTAGGATATAAACCCTGAACTTATCTATAACTTTGATTAATGCATAAATTTACTTATATATCATTGAATATTTTAGTTATAACTATTTTAAATTAGTACTCATAAAGGATATTATATGTTATTTATCATACAATTTTTGAGTGAGTATTGTAACAATGGTATATTTTGAAGTGAAGGAGTATAGGTAGAATTCCTTGGTGAAATCAGGACTAATCAACACTAGGTTCTATGCAATGGCCATCTTGATGTCCTGGAAGGAAAATTTTATCTATACCATCCATTTTATTTTTTCATCCTAATTTAGCATATCATTCAATAGTTTGACAATCCCAACAAACTTGAAGATTAATTTGTGCACAAAGTTTATCTTACCAAAGCATGATTTAAATTATTTTCTTCTATTGTGAGGTGTTGACTTTAAAATGGATTGGACCCATTCTAGATTGACATAAGTTCCTATTTAGTGATGATGTGGCCTATAAAATTGTAATCTATCACACTAAAGATGATTTTATTTGGTTTGAGGGATACTCCATATCTTTTGTATATATAAAACACCTTTTTTAATTGGTTTGGATGATCTAACCTATTCTTAGAGAACATAATGAGATCATCCATATATATAATGATGTAGTTACCAATAAATCCCTAAAATGCATGGTCTATGGTTCATTGTAATTTTTCCACAACATTGATGAGTCCAAAATGCATCCTCTTATAATCATATGTGCCCCACTTCATAGTGAAAGTAGTCTTCATATGGTCATGTTCTTATACCAATTCCTAATTATATCGAGAGAAACCATCTAGGAAGGGTATAATTTGAGACCCACTTTCAACCTAAATTACCTTGTATAAGGAATTTAGAGGTTATTTATCCTTCTATGAATACTAATTAAAGTATTTGAAGTTAACACAACCTTATTTCACCATTATTCTTTCTAATAGTTACCATGTTTTCCACCCAGGTAGATTGTCTTATAAGAAATATGATTATGGAATCTAATAACTTTTAAACTTTTTTTGAAAGGAGAGGATCTAAGATGGAATTCATGGGCCTATGACATTTACTAAAGGTTATATTACCTAGACTTAAAGGAATAGTATGGGTGATCACCTTAGGATCAAAAGTCCTTAAGTATTCATAGGTACAGGTGATCACATCCTTATAATTCATCATTATTTCTTTCATCTTATACTTCTCATCATGAGTACAAGCCAGACCTATGTTAACATATCGATGCCATTCTTGAGTTCCAAAATTTTATTTGTTAAATTAAAATTTATCTATCATTAGATGCCTTTGTCTATCAACTTGTGGATTTATATCAAATATCCTTTCTAAATATACCATACACATGGGGATTTTATTTTCTTTGAGTTGTATGATACCATCCTCTTTAAGGTCTACTAATCCCAAACATTTAAATTATCTATGTTATTAGGGATTGAAGGGTAAGGCTCTAGCTCCATGGAAAATTTATGAATCTTAGACTTTGGGAGTGGATTTAAGTTGGTGAATGATGTTAATGAATCTAGCATTTAGTTTTATTCTATTGAAAAAACTCAAATTTTGAAAGCCTCAAAAGGCTCAATCAAGTCCTAAGATATCTTTTTTTGTATATATGCAAAATTGCATTGATATTTCCTTATAACTTGGTTGATCACCAGTTTGAAATCACCAAATAAATATAGCTATTTGAAATCATGTCTTAAGGTAAATTACAAGACTAGGATTAAGGCTTCATACTCATCCCAATTATTATTTCAAGGGAACTACAACTTGTATTCTACCAGGTACTACTTTTCATCAAGGTCTATCAAGGATACACCAACACATGATCCATGTTTCGATTAAACACCATCAAATTAAAGGTTCCATAGATGTGAAGATCCTTTGAAATCTTGGTACTGAGGCCCATATTTGGTAGTGAAGGTGTATATACTAGCATGTGAAGATCCAAAGTTAACCTTCTCATTCATAAAATTATATTCTATGATTAAGTACATCATCTTTTACTCTCAGTTAATCCTAATTTTATTGACCATACCCTTCTAAGATATCCACATATGTAATAAATCAATGTGTATGTATCCATTCAATGTTATTAACCAACCCTAGCTGAGCAGTAGGCTATAGGCCTCTAGTATGTTGACCACTAGTATGTTAATAACTTGTTTTACATATGGCTTAGAGGCTAACTATATGTGTATAATAAATAATTCCCTCACACAAGGTCCTACATATTTATCTAGTTATAGGACTACCCTTTTTGACTTATCTGGGGTCAATCCCAATTTTTTACATATGGTTATAGGCATCACATTGTCTAAAGTTCCTAAGTCAACTAGATAATTTTGAAAATTCTTACTAGACATTATGACTATTAATAAGAAGGTATAACCTTAGGTTTGTCCTTATATATCATTACATTTACTTGGGTAATCTTGTATTTATTCATAAAATATATTTTGGTCAAGGATTTTAGTAGTAGTTCCCTTTGCTCTATGATCTAAGCCAGCTCATATAGGGTGATATCATCTTTGATCTTCTTCATATCCTTTATAATATTTTACCCCCTTTATTTAGTTATTATGTGGGCTACATCTGATTTGTCTCCTTTTGGGGAGGTGTATTATTATTTCTCTTTATATTTGGAGGAGTGTTATCATTATTATTCAAAGGTGTAGAGGTAGTAAAAGGCTTATTATTACTTAGATTATAATTATTTATTTATAAATACTAGAAATAATGGAATTTTTCTATGAAATCCTTTTGTTATTTATACACACATAGATGTGTGTGTGTATGCACATATGCATGTGCAGTGTGTGTGTGTGTGTGTGTGTGTGTGTGTGTGTGTGTGTGTGTGTGTGTGTGTGTGTGTGTGTGTGTGTGTGTGTGTGTGTGTGTGTGTGTTAGAGAGAGAGAGAGAGAGAGAGAGAGAGAGAGAGAGAGAGAGAGAGAGAGAGAGAGAGAGAGAGAGAGAGAGAGAGAGAGAGAGAGAGAGAGAGAGAGAGAGAGAGAGAGAGAGTTATATTAAACACTTATATCCTCTTAGCATTTGGAGCTTCCTCAAAGATAACAATGATTTTGATATGAGAGAATAATTCATCATTATTTTGTAAATCTAAATTTAGGCTTATGATCAGTTATGCAACTTTATTTAATTTGTTCTTATGAACTTGGTTTTAGCAAAATGGCAGTCACTTCTTCCACTAGAAATGGAAAATATTATATATCTAATACCATAACAATGTTTGAGTGAATTGAATCATTATAATGATATGGATCAAGTGCATTTTCTAATATCTATTGTCTATCCATTTATTTCTAAAAGATTTCAAAGGTTACATAGAATTATTCACAATCTAGTTCTCCATGCTTGGTTGTGCTGTGAACTATGCACCAATTACATAACATAGCCTTTATAATGTTCATATTTATCATCTTATTAGGTATATTCTCAACATTATTCCTTAGTTTTTTAAAATCTTAGTTTTATCTCTATTAATCAAAGCTTTGGTTGGTTTTCTATCTGTCGACATTCCCCATATACTTCTGCATAGTTAAAAACTCATTAATTAAATTTTATACCATCCTCTAGATGAAATATATCTCTTAATTATTATAATAAAAAAAATAGCTTGAGTAGTGAAAACATTGCCTAGGATTACATCTTGGCTTATACAAGGATTAGTTTCTTGGATAAGGTTATTCAAGAAAACTAAAATATGGTTAGGTGCAACGTGAGACAAGGGAGACTGTATATGGGCATAAGCTTGATTATGAACCACTTTTTTTATTATTGTTTGGTACTAAATTTAACTTTAGATGGTGTTGATAAAAAATTTCTCCTACTAATCATTATGACTGAGGGTTCATCTATCTATTAACCTTTATAACTTTGGCATAGGCCTGGGTCAAATCTATAGCATGAGTTGCCCTATGTAAAAACACTATAATTGTAGGATCTAAATCATTATTGTACATCTACAAAGCTAATTTATCATTTTTATTATATAAATTATTTATCTAGATGTACATTATATATAACCTTACATTAAATGTCCTAATGGGTTCATTAAGCTCTCTTTTTATGATAGGAAAAAGATGGTATACAATACTAGGGATAGAGACTTAACGAAACTACCCTAAGAAGGTGGTGTATAAACTAGTCCAAGATGTGATGGAACCATTATAAATATTAATAAACTAGTTGTAGGTAGAATCTTGTAGTGTAAATGGGAAGATTCAGCAAGTTACATTCTCATGGACTATATATAATATCCCCAGATCAGTTCTATAGGCTTTCACATGTTTTTTAGTATTTTTTACCCTTGAGGGAGGAAAGGTGGCAAGATATTTATATGGAATTTTATGAAAGTCATGGATACCTCCTAAAATATTAAAGGTATAACCCATCAATTAAGGTTAGACCGTTGGACATAGGATTGGTCATCTGTTTGGAAAATATGATAGATCTTGGGACCTCCTTAGAAAATCTCAATTTAAACTAACTTCTATATGGGCTTGTAGGGGTATATGCATTAGGTTATTTCCAAATGTGGACCTTATTTAGTCTTTGGGATATATCTAATGTAACTTAAGAGATATTCAAGTCTATATAGTGAAAGAGGCCCTCCATCTAGCACCCAATTTATGTTATGATTTTTCACACTAGAAAACACATATGATGTAATTATTTTCATAAAATTTCACACCTTAAGACACTATATTAATCTCCTAAAAAATTTATAAATATTGAATCATCTCTCATGTTTTGGGGAACTTGTAAGAGAGATGAATCCCTAGTTTATGAGGGTTATCTCCCTAGCTTTGTCCTGATGTACTTGCCACCTAATTTAATACTTACTTGTGTGAAAAGAGATAGGATTTTCATGAAATTAAAATATTCTATGGGGGTGATAAAACATGCATATTATCTACTAATACCCTTTTATATGCACTTAAAACCAAGAAGAAGTAAGCACATATACTTCATCCAATGACAACCTTCTCTCTCACATCAATGTTTCAACATGGTATCTTAGAGATATCTTAGGATAGGTTGAATTAGTCAATAGGAATTATAAGAGACACTATTTAATATTATACTCACTACACCTATAAACCCATTAGGCACTTATTTTTAACCTGAAAAAGAGAGATTACAAAACACTAAGTACTAGGAAGAGTAACATGTAGAGGTAACAAAACAACACTTGCACAAGACCAAAAACCATTGTGTACACTTATTAAAATAATTAAAGAGGTAAAAAAAGCTATATATATTGATTCAAGGTAAAAAATTGGTAGGTATTCACCATACCAAGGTGGAGAGATCCAATATAATGCCAAAGAGGCCAGAATTTATAACAATAGTGTGTGAGAGAAAGATAAGGAAGTTTAAGAGTCACTTGTACATGTGTAAACTTGAGAAAATTAGTTAAAAATCCATTTGAGAAATATATGGGGTGAGACATGAAATTTTAGGATGTATAAGTGTCATCTCCAATCATCTAAGGCTTGTAAAGTGGTCTAGAAACTCCTTTCATTATACAAAAAATTACCCCTCATGATTTGCCTTCCAAAACTACATTATCACTAAAATTTATTAGTTTTTATAATGGGTATACATTTTACGGGTTACTATCAGGTCCTCACATTAATTGGGAAGGTCCTAAACCACTCATGGTATTTGTTTCATACACAATCATCGATGACAGTCTAAAAATTTCCTCTTTCCAAGAACCTCTCACACTTGGCACCCAAAACATTCCCAAATATGCCATTTTATCTATGAAAAATGAGGGATGACATGTTTCCAAGGTGTCCATATCATTATTTTCAATAAACAAGCCTTAATAATCTTTCCAAACTGAGTTTCACCACTTTTCCCTAAGTGTTCACTATCTACCCACTAGACTGGCTAAAATGAAGGAGATATCAAATATGATTATGAGATAAAATAGATGATTAAATTGACATGAGGACTTATAAAATTCATTCCAAAATTGATTTGGTCTCCTGAAACATTCCCAATCTTATAAAACACATAAAAATGTCAAAAAGATCCGTATTCTAACCCCTTCTGTATAGGTGCATACAAAAAATTTCCTTCAGAGGGTGCTTAAGAGAGTCTACTAAATGTTCCAAAAGTTTCATGGCATTTCCATCTCATCTTCATGTTTTAATTTCTTTATTTTCCCCAATTGGGTCTTTACAAGGTTTTACAAGGGTTTTGAGGTGGTCTAGACTCTTAAAGTTTGTTCATTAAGAAAAGACATTGGAATCCTTTAAAAATTACACTAATGGATTCTTAGTGACCCTCCCTAACTTTTCCAATCACCTCAAGGTCCCATGCAGAGGTCGGTGGAAGATCTAAGAATTTTAAATTACCCTTTGAGCTCATTTTTTGCATTCTAGTATGGTCTGAGCATAATTTAGACCAAAAATGGTTTCTTGGGAAGTTTTCATACAAACAAAAGGTTTAAACACTTCTAAAAAAATCCCAAGCATATGCCTCAATCATTAGAATATCTCACCAAGAGCTAGAAACAAGAATGGTCACCTTTTAGAACAAGGCCTAAACCTTGTTCAAAGGGTATAACTACAACCTTAGGTTATAAAGACATTTCTCTAATGAATCCCCTAAATTCCATGTCTTGGACATCTCCAATATCATCTCATAAACACGTTGCAATGGCCTAGAATAGTCATATCATGTTGGAGGTAGGAATGACTACTCATTCTTTCATTAGGCACAAACCTTGCTTCTTAACTTTTATTCCTATTTAGGATCACCTGAAATTCCCATGGATTCCCATACATTATTTTGGTTTAAACACCTATCTAATACCCCTATGGATATTCTCTAAATCATTATAATTCTTATCAAATGCTGGAACTAAAAATGATCTCCTATTTGAAATTACACCTATTTCTTACCTACTAGGTATGTCTGTAGACCTTATTGGTTAGAGAATAATATTTTATTTCAAAGACACTAGGAAGTTTTATCAAGTTGTCTTAAGTTTATCTCAATTTATATAACCTTTTGTAAATATCTCCACTCTTTATGATTCATGTTTTAGCTCATTTCTCAAGACTTGTAGGGTTTTGTACACTTGGAGAGTGTACCACCTCTTAGATAAAATAGAGTCATACTATATTATTTATCCCACAAAGATAAAAATTGTATAATTTTTACCAAATATCAAATATGACTTGTACAAAATTTAAGCACCAGATGAGATGATTTAGACCACTAATCTGGCCAATCTTTTAGGTAGACCTTCCTAAAATAATTTGTGCAAGGTACTTGTGGAAATGGGATATGTTTATTCTCTTGAACCCCATTTCCTACATGATATTAAATAATAAGGGTATTTATATTTTTAATAAATCATGGTTAACATTCTTAGAACCGTTTATCACCTTATTTTCCCATATGTTTTCTTCTACACCCCTTAAACCTACAAAATAGATCCTCCCTACCTAAGACAGTTTTATACTTCATTTATTAGCCATTATGGGTACATTCCAATGTATATTTTGAGATTATTATATGTGTGTTAATATTAATTCTATGTACTTGTGTCATAAGACACCCTTCAGACTAACATCACCTATGAATCCTCAAAACAATACCAACTTCGTATCTAGGTTTTTGACTGGGACACATCTCTCTAAGACCCTGTTGTAGGTTGTCATAAATATTAACTAGGTTGATTAGAGTAGAAAATAGGTCCATTTTTAATTACATATTAAAATTAAAAAAATATTATATTAGATGAAATAATACCACCAATATATAAGAGCTATCTCCTCTTTATTTTGATTTATTTAACCACTACATGGACTGAGATAGAGTTTAGGTATGTTGTAGGTGTTGATTGCACATGGATTATGATTTTGAACATTAAAAAATATATAATACTTCCTTTAAGTCACCCTCTTGATCTATGTATACTTTTATGTTCATGCTAAGGTTATTTTCACATCAAAACACCATCATGCTCACTATTTGTTATTTGACTGAGGCAATCCCATTTGACCCCTACTTGTAGGGTATCATGGCCTTGTGAGACCCTGGTCATGATGTTTATGAAATATTTAAAATAATTTTTAAAATCCTAAGAGTCGCTTATAATTTTAATCTATCTTCCTATACCTTTAAATCTCAAAATAAGGTCAACAACTTAACCTTATACCTCATTGTTTGAAACCTTTACTGTAGGTGTCTCTTCACAAGCCTATGTACAGATAGAAAATAGGCTTAGGAGGTCATACAAAACACTAAAAACCTTATTTTATTATATTTACATGTCATAAATATCTTCTTTATCTAATTTTAACCACTCCAATGTGATGATAAGGTCTATGATCCATATTGAGTGATAAAAGCTCACTCACATCTCCAAATCCTATAGACAACACTAAGCAAATTCAATGTTTTAAATGCACTTTCAGGGCTTGAAAAAATCCATCTTTTATGTGGCATATACTCCTCCATCTTGGCAAGGTGATAAAACATAATAGAGGCTTAAAAACTAGTCAATCAGGAGGATCAACAAGTCTTTGGAAGTGTCCTACTTGTTATCCTCAAAACTATGTAGGTATCTATTTTATTCTTTTAGGTATTATAGCTCTAAATACATCAATATAACCTTATATTCATTTTTTTCACCTTTTAATAAAAATATAACACCATCAAGAGATCTTTTTGGACCATCTTGCCAATAAGGAACCTCAATGGGCTTGATCAACTATTCTAACACCTTCAAATTTATTTCTTTTAACTTCTATGGTATCACCTGTAGGTGGTGGTTCTCAGGGTATATGCAGATGGATATGGTATTTAGATAAAATTTATTGATATTCTCATCAAATTAATCTATATTCCTCTCTATGATTCCAAAAACCTCAAATGTCTAAAATAACATGAAACACACTTTGCTCAATGTGGAAATCTTGCCTTTAGGTGAAAATAATAGAAAATTTTCAAACATAAACAAGTCTAAAAGGGTCTTATGAGTTTGTGAGACTTATAGATATAGGAATACAATGAATAAAAGTATTGATATGTCATGGGAAACATGTAGAAACACTTGAAATAATCAAACCCATCAAACCCAAATATGTAAATCAAGTGTAAATAGTGACCTCCTCATCGATTGAAGTGCATAAAAATCTACATGAGATCTTAATGATGTTTCATAAAAGATAAGGAAACAAAATTAAAAGTATTTCTATGTATGTTAAGTACACTTAGATTACTATCCACCTTCAAATGCATTTTCCCCAATTATAGTTGTATGGCCCACACCAAGTGTTTGAAAATGACACTTCTTGGCTTGCAAAGAGAACATGGAAGAAAAATAGGTTGAAAATGAACCTTTTAAACATATCTCAGAACTCCAATCATGGAAATGAATTAATGGAGGTGAATATTCATCCTACCCATGTTTTTAGCTTCAAGTAAGATCATCCATTCTATATAAGCACCTAAAAGGGACTAGAATCAAGGAAAAACTCCCCATTTCTACACATAAATATTTATTGAACTAAATAATAATATATATTGACATATCCTAACATCCTTCATGTTTATAATCACCTTTGTGACAAATATTCTCCCTTGAAAGTCTGTACAAGTCATTAATAGGCTAAAAATATGGCCAAATGATACTTTTAACACGTGAAACATGGTAAAGGTGAATTAATGACATAAAAACACCTTAATAATCCTAAATTTACATATAATGACATTTATTACACAAAATGATCTATTGACCATGTTTGACTAGGGTTGACCAACTTTGACCTTGGTTGACTAGGCTAATATAAGGGAGATAAGCTAAGACCCAAGCTAAAGGAGGGATACGTTAGATGCTAAGACAATTTTTAGACCCATATAAAACATGTATAAAATTTTAAAAAGTTTATAAATTTAGGGGTTGACCAAATTTTACCAAAGGTGAAATTTGGTCAACACTTTTGGCAACTTTTAGGGGTAACATGCTTGCTTATGTTAAGGACTAGTAACCCTATCCTATCCATTGGTCAAAGGAGTCAGAATGTATTTTGAAATAGTAGGACTAGACCTTAAATTTACTAAAAAATATCTAGTTTTCCTCAAAACACACAAAGGAAAGAAAAGACACCTATGCTATGAAGCACTTATGAAACACAAGATAAACTAAAACAAACACACTCTAATATGTAAAAACTAAATATAAATAATTAATCCTCTTGGATCAAAAGGAAAGTTTTTATACCATTTTCTTGAAGTAAATTAGAAAGATGTATAAGTTGTAACTTAATACTTGTTCTTATTTGTTAAATACCTTGTTCAATTCCCATGGTGCTTATCTTGGTTTCATCTAGTTCTACAACTAAAAACATGTGATCAATGGAAACATACTCCTCTTGATTGGATTGAATGGAAACCATATCCCTTGGTTAAAATAACTTTTCCTTGATTTTGGACTCATTTTGACCCTCAAAATCAACCTCAATTTATGTTTTAAGTGGATTTCCATCATCAAGACTATACTCATTTTGAAAAGTAAGGTCTCCATCATACTTTGGTGGTCTTAGCAGCCAAATGCATGGGAGAGGTTATTCAAAACCTAATACCTCTCTTGGTACCTTGTATTCTTGATGAAGTTAAGATGAATTTGTCAATCTCAAACAAAATTTCTCAAGGTCATCCTAGAATTCTAACTCTTCATGATCAATAGAAATGACTTGATGTTCATCAACATTATTACCAATTTCTTGTGGAACATCATGTTGAATAATGAGTATGAATTCTTCATATTGTGTTTTAATTTGATCATCATCATATTTGATGAAGCATGGAAACTCATCAATCCACTCAAGGTCTACTTCTTCTTGTCTTATAGCAAAAGTGTCTTCTTCTCCTAAAACCTTTGTTTACTACTCCATGTCATCAACTCCTTCCTCAAGCTCAAAAAATGATGTACTAGGGTGAAGAGGTGTGTTAATGATAATATATTCATCATATATTATTGAGGTATCATCTTCAATATGTTCAAGGAACTCATCTATGGTAACATCAACCTCTAACCCTTTAAGATTCTTAGGAATAATCACCTGATTCTCAAGTTATGAAAGTAATAGAGAAGAAGTACTAGATGGAAATCCTTCAAGTACCTTCTAAACCTTTGGTATGTCTTAAATTTTATGAGAATATGTATCATGAAGGGTAGATGGATAATTATAACAAATTATAGGACATTTTAAATTTATTGTAATATAATTTTCCTTCTTCATAATCTACCTAGGCATAGGACCTTCCTTCCTCTCAAGGTTAGGCATGACACAGTTTGGGTTCTTGGTCTAATATGGACTACAATATTAATCTATGGAAAGATCTTGAGTAGGTTTAGTAAGCTTAGGAGGAGACTTAGGAGTAGAATAATGATAATGATCAACATTTTGTTTTCTTAGAGGGAGGAGTTGTAAATAAGATTTGTTACATGGGTTTGACTCAATTTAGCCTTTTAAACTAGGCTTAAACCTGAAGATCAATCAAGAATTATCATTAGAAACTCTTCCCCTAATCTTAGACATGAATTCATTAGATAAATGTAGACCAAAGTATGGTTAAACATATAAAACTATTATGTCTTGTGTAATTGCAACATTAAGATAAGCAAGAAAATAAAAAGACACATATATGTTTCTCGCAATGCCAAAAGTATTTACATCTCTTCCTTATAATTGAAATTCAACTCTAGAATAAAACTCATACTACAATTTTAACTCATCATCTATTACCTTAAGAATAAAATAATGACTTGCTGTAGTATCAAAAGCACAATTATGAATCAAGACATTACCAATGATCATGGTGGTAATGAAAGGAGAAGGAATAACCTCCTTGACTTGTTTCAGAACATGAGATTGATGTTGCATTGTTTGATACTATTTCAAAAGTTATTTAAACTCCCTCAATTCACTTTTTAAACTCTTAAAATTTAAGTTCAACTCATTATCATCTTTCTCAAACTGATCATTAGGAACACAAGGATGGTAATAGGAGTGAGTTGATGTTAGAGGAGGGTAGAATGGTTGATATGAACCTTCATGAATTTTAGGATCTTGAGGGTAGCTTGTGGAGAAGCCATGAAGACTAAAATTAGGATCATCTTTATAGGGAAGTATATGATTATGGGAAGATGAAGAGTACATACCAAGATTGATGTTTTGAAGAACTAGGCATTCTTGCACTAGTTGAAATCATTCAGAGTTGCCATTGGTGATTTGATTACCTTTAGAGGCTAATGGGGTGAAGGATAATACCAATAATTCCTTAACTTGAATTCAATGGTCTTACTAGGCATGTTATAACTATTGGCATAAAATTGTGCACCTTAGGACACTCTATTTATCTCTTAAAACTTGATGCAACATTGAATCATCTCTAAAGTTGCGGGTAACATGTAAGAGGGATGAATCTCTAGTTTATGGAGGCTAGCTCCCTAGATATGTATTGGTGTACTTGTCACCTAATCTAATACTTTCTTATGTGAAAAGAAATAGATTTTAATGAAATTAAACTATTATAGGTTGTTGATACACCATGAATATCTTCTAATCACACCCTTTGATATGCACTTAAAACCAAGAAGAATTATGCATATGCACTTCATCTAATGACAACCTTCTCTCTCACATCAATGTTTCAACATGGGGTCTTGGAGATAGCTTAGGATAGGAGGACTTAGCCAATAGGAATTATAAGACACACTATTTAATAGGCTACTCACTACACCTGAAATACCATTAATCACTTCTTGTTGACCTTCAAAAGAGATATTACAAAACACTAGGTACTAAGAAGAGTAACACGTGAAGGTAACAAAACTACACTTGCACAAAACCAAAAACCATTGTATACACTTAGTGAAATATTCAATGAGGTAAAAATATATGTATTTATTTATTCAAGGTAAAAAAATGTAGGGATTCACCATAACAAGGTGGAGAGGTCCAATACAATGCCAAAAAGACTAGAATTTATAAAAATTATGTGTGAAAGAGAGAAAAGTAAGTTCAAGAGTCACTTGTACATGTGTTAACCTAAGAAAATTAGGTAAAAATGCATGTGAGAGAGAGATAGGGTGAGACATGAAATTTTAGGAGGTACAAGTGTCATCTCCAATCATCTAACCCATGTAAAGTGTTATAGAAACTGCTTTCTTTGCACAAAAAATTGCCCCTCATGATTTGTCTTCAAAAAATAAATTATCACTAAAACTATAGGTTTGATGACGGGTTTGAGTTTGAGGGGTTACAAAGAGGTCCTCACATGCATTTTGAAGGTCCTAAACCAATCATGATCTTCTATTCATACACAATCATCCATGATACTCCCAAAAGGGCTCTTTATAAGCACCTCTCACACTTGTCACCCTAAACCTTCCCAAATTTTCCATATAATACATTCACAAGGAGGTATTCCATGTGTCTAGGTTTTTATATCATCAATTTCAATAAACAAGCCTTAAAAGGATTTCCAAATTGAGTTTCACTACTTTTCCCTAAGTGTTCACTATCTGCCCACTAGAGTGGCTAAAAGGAAGGAGACATTAGATAGTATTAGACACTAATATAGTTGGTCAAATTGGAATGACTACTTATAAAAATTCATAAAATTTCTCCCAAAAGTGATTTGGTCTCTTGAAACCTTGCTAATCCTACAAAAGACACAAAAATGTCAAAAAAGCTTTGCTCTAACCCCTTCCACATAGGCCCATACAAAAATTTGGCATTATAGGGTTCCTAAGAGAGTATATGACAATTAAAAAAAGTTTCATGGTATTTCAATCTCATCATCATGCTTTAGTTGCTTCATTTTCCCCAATCAAGTCCTTATAAGGGTTTACAAGGGTTTTGAGGTAGTATGGAATCTTAACATTTATTCATAAATAACGTATGTTATAATCCTTTAAAAATTCCATTGAGGGCTTCTTAAAGACACTTCATAAATTTTACAATCACCTTAGGGTCCCATGCAAAGGTTTGGTGGAAGATCCAAGCATTTGAAATTACCCTTCAATCTCCTTTTTTGCATTCTAATATGGTATGAGCATGCTTTAGACTAAAAATGGTTTCTTGGAAAGTTTTAATGCAAAACAAAGGTTTAAACACTTTATAAACATCCCAATCATATTCTTCAATCATTGGAATAACTCAACAAGAGCTAGAAATAAGAATGGTCACCCTTTATAACTAGTCCTAGACCTTGTTCAAAGGGTCTACCTACAACCTTAGGTTCCAAAGTCCTTTCTCTGATGAATCCCCTAAATTTTATGGCTTGTAAATTTCCAGTATAATATAATAAACATTTTCCAATGGCCTATAATAATCATATCATGTTGGAGTTAGGAATGACTACTCATTCCTTCGCTAGGTTTAAACTTTGCTTCTTAAATTTGATTGAAATTTAGGCTCACCTAATCTTCCCATGGGTTCCCCTACCTACTTATGGTTTAAACACATCTCTCATACCCCTATGTACATTATCCAAATCATTATAATTATTATAAAATTTTGGAACTGAAAATGATCTCTTATTTGGAATTATGCATATTCTTTGCCTATTAGGTATGCGTGTAGACCCTATTGGTTGGAGCATATTTTTTGATTTAAAATATCCTAAGAAGTTTTATAAAGTTTTATTATTTTTTTCCACCTTATAAAACCTTGTGTAAATATATCTACACTTTTTGATTCATGTTTTAGCTCATTTCTCAAGACATGTAGGGTTTTGTACACCTGGAGAGTGTACCATCTTTGAGATAAAACATAGGAATATTGTCTTGTTTATCCCACAAATACAACAACTTTATAAGTCTTTAAAACTATCAAGGATGATTTATACTAAATTTGAGCACTAGATGAGATGATTTAAACCACTAACCTACCCAATCTTTCAGGCAGACCTTCCCAAAACAATCTATGTAGGGTACTTATGGAAATGGGTTATGTTTTTTCTCTTTAACTCCATTCACTACATGATATTCAATAATAATGGTATTTATAGTTCTAATACATAATTTTAAAGATTCTTAGAACTATTTATCATCTTATTTTCCCATAAGTTTTCTTCTACACCCCTTAAACTTGTAAAATAGGTCCTCCCTACTCGAGACAATTTTGCACTTAATTTATTGAACCTCATGGGTACATTCCAAGGTATATTTTGAAATTATTATATGTGTTTTAATATTATTCCATTTCCTTTGGTCATATTACACCCTTCATGATAATATCACCTAGGAATCCTCAAAACAACACCAACTTTGTGTCTAGGTCTTTGACTAGGACACATCTCTCTAAGACCCTGTTATAAGTTGTCATAGATATTAACTAGGTTGATTAAAATGGAAACTAGGTTCCTTATTTTATTACATATTTAAAAACAAAACTAATTATCTTAGATTATCTAAGACCACAAATATATAAGATCTATCTCCTCTTTATTTCAATTTATTTAACCACTGCATGGACTGAGACAGAGTTTAGGTATGTTATAGGTGTTGATTGCACATGGATTAGGATTTTGAACATTAAAAACCTTATAAAACTTATTTCGAGACACCCTCCTGATTTATTTATATTTTTTTTCATTCTTAGGTTATTTTCATATCAAAACACCATCATGCTTACTGCTTATTATTTGATTGAGACAGTCCCATTTAACCCTTGCCTATAGGGTATCATAGCCTTTTCAAACCCTAGTCATGATGTTTATGAACTCTTTAAAATTATTTTTTTAATATTAATATACACTTATAATTTTAATCTATCCTCCTATACCTTGAAAACACAAAATAAGGTCAAAAATTCAACCTTGTACCTCACTATTTGAAACCCGTATTGTAGGTGTCTCTTCCCAAGCCTATGTACAAATAGGGAATAGGATTATGAGGTCATGGAAAAAATTAAAAACTTATTTGATGATCCTTAAATGTCATAAATATATAAACTACTCCAATGTGATGCTAAGGTCTATGATCCATATTGAGTGATAAAAGCTCACTCACATCTCCAAATCTTGTAGACAACACTAAGCAAATTCAGTGTTTTAAATACACTTTTGGGCCTTAAAAAATCCATCTTCCATATGTAATATACTCTTAAAACTTTGAAAGGTGTTAAACCATACTAGACGATACAAAACTAGTCAATTGGGAGGCTCAACAAGTCTTTAGAATTGTCCTAATTGTTATCCTCAAAAATATGTGGGCATTTATTTTCTTCTTTAAGGGATTATAGCTCTGAATACATCATTCTAACCTTAATTTAATTGTTTTAACCTTTTAATACCAAGATAAAATCATCAAGAGATATGTTAGGACCTTCTTGCCAACAAGGAACTTTAATGGACTTGATCAACTATTCTAACACCTTTATATTTATTGCTTTTAACTTCTATGGTATCACCTGTAGGTGGTCGTTCTTAGGGTACATGTCGATGGATATGGTATTTAGACAAAATTTATTGATTTTCTCATCAAATTCTTCTATTTTCCTTTCCATGATTCCAAAAATTTATCTTCATACCTCACATGTCTGAAACAACATGAATCACACTTTGTCCAACATGGAAATGTTGCCTGTAGGTGAAAAGAATAAACAATTTACAAACACAAACAAGCCTAGAAGGGTCTTATGAGTTTTTGAGACTTCTAAAAGTATGAATAAACTAAATAAAGCTATGTATATGTCATGGAAAATATGGAGAAACACTTAAACAAACAAAACCATCAAACCAAAGCAAATATGAAATAAGTGTAAATAATGACCTCCTCATGGATTGAAGTGCATAAAATTCCACCTGAGGTATTAATTATGGTTCATAAAGGAGAATACACCAAAATGAAACTTATTTATATGGATTTGAATTACACTTAGAGTAATATCCAATTCTGAAGGCATTCTTCCCAACTCTAGCTGTACATCCCACACCAAGTGTTTGGAAATGACCCTTCTTAGCTTGCAAAG